>JAQIXA010000175.1:0-57040 GCA_034699045.1 Nanhermannia cf. coronata Gr-Ori-00579 | reverse complement strand
CTTTACCCTTTGTCAATAAACATGATACTTTTTGAGTTATTCAAATGTTAAAGCCTGGGCCTCGACGGTGGCCCACCCTGTATTATTATTAATTTTAAATTTAGATGTTCTCGATATTTAGATATTTACTGATGTTTGATTAAAATTACTTTTATGTATGTTATTTTGACTTTATAAAGAATCTTTATTAAAGATAAAATTGCAATTTTCTAGATACATATAATGTAATGTAAACATTTATATAGCGAGTATATATGAAATATGACCAATAATTACCACACTATTAAATGTATTTAAGTATACTAACTACTATTTAGAGATTTATTTAAAATCTTTTTGTAAATTAAAACTTTTGCAAATTTATTTTTAGTGCATTTATTGGCTAGAACTATTCAAGGAATAACTGGGTAAGATTAAAATTATTATTATGTAAGTACCTTATAAACTACTCGTACTGCGTACTCGTATATAAGCTATGGCTATAAGTACATGTGTAAGGTAGATAGATAGATATTTTTTTATAATTTGTAATTTGTAATTACAGAAGTGAAGGAGTTTCCTTTGACTATGATCAATCATGGATATGTGCTATGTAAGAATCTAAATTTCAAATACTTTTTTTAGAAAAAATGTTTGAAAATTCATTAAATTTTTTGATTTTTTTAATAGATGCAATTTGCCATCTTTGCAAAGGCGTCATGTTGCCATTTGCCGATTGAAACACCCTGCTAATTTTGGAAGAACAAGTCATGAAGGTACCTAATTTAATTATTATGCAAAAGATATACCTATCTAATTTAACTTTATTTTGGTTATCGATAGTTCGCTTATTCATTGTAGTCCTGTGTCCTTCAAAAGAGGTACTTATATTATCTTAAAATTGATATCGTAGAAGTAATGTAGAATAAAGTATTTTTTAACTGAAATCTTTAGTTAAACATTTTTAACATTTAATAACACTTAAATGTACACAGAAAGGGACAAAAAATGCACTCGAGACTGGTCGAACTTTTGCGACGATTTTGTCTGACATTGATTTTCGTCAGACTCTTCTTGAGGCTCACACTGAGGAGGAATTCAAACGGGTGATTCTCAAGCAGGCCCAACTTTTGTCACAACTTCAAAGTAAACCGGAATTTGTGCCAAATCACGTAGAACCTGAGTACGAATGTGTAAGTCCTCTTATATACTCAAATGTACCAGCTAATTTTATTCAATTAGAGAAGTAGTAAGTACTTACCTAATTAAGTGACATGACAAGCAAAATCTGCACATTTGAATACAAATTGCTGCATAAGCTTCCTACCATTCTAAAAAGCCATAAGACTTAAGACAAAATAAAATCTAAATAAAATATGGCTACAATATTTTCTAACTTGCATTCAAACTCTGACGACAAAATCATAAAAAATCTAACAATTAAATCCTCTTTTCAAAATGAATACCCATAGAATAATTAAAATTTTAAAATAATTTTGCTCTAATTTTCTTATAGAAAAAAAGATCTTGGTTCCATTTTGGAACTGGGATACGAGAAGACTTTCAAAGAAGATTTCTATCCACAGTTCAAAGAGATGATAGGAAACCCATGTCAAGTGAGTTGGAAAATTTTACAAATTTTTAAAATTTCAGTTAAACTTGACCTTTTATGTAAAATGTACTTATATTTTGTATTTTAAAGTATATCTGAGTGACTACCACGATGGTATTATTGGCTATAAGGTAAGTACTTGGATAATATTTTCTAGTTATTATAGTATTTAATAAAAAAAATTGTCCTATTGATTATACAGACAGTTCAAAAGACGATTTCGACAACTTTTTTCCTATACTTTGCCTGTATACTTCCGGCCATTGCATTTGGTGTGCTAAATGATCACACAAGTAAGATCATAATTTATAGAATATTTATAAAATATTTTGAAGAATTAACAATGGTAAAAGCCTCAAACTTTATTAATTGTACTTTATCTCCCCCTATTCTATAGCCGGCGGAATAATAGGTACCTACCTAATTTTTAATGAATTGAAATCTACCACATTGTTTACTTACACAATACTCAATTAGCCTCAATTTACTAAAATTTATTTTATTTTCAATTTAATAGATGTAAGGAAAGTAATAGTTGGACAGACACTGGGTGAATTATGTTTTGTTGTTTTATCTGGACAACCCTTAAATATCGTACTTACTACAGCACCACTTTGTTTATTCGTAAAAAGTAAGTCCTCAGATTTATTTCCTTTTTACTACCAGTTATCAATTTATGTATACCTTAGTTTATTTATTAGGCTAATTAAATTATTTTATATTCAAAATTGAATTAATTTAGATAGACCAAATACTAGGTATGTATTCTCAATCAATTTCAAAACTTTTCAATTGAACACTTTGTTGTTTCTAAAAATTTCAATTACCTTTCAACAGTAAAAGATTTTCACAATTTTGTGATTTTATCACATGAGATTTAACCTTTAATCTTTCTATCAGTATATCAGTATTACTAAAAGATACAATCTTGACTTGTTTGCACTTTAAAATCTTGATTAAAACCTACTATAATTATTTATATAAATATTTCAACAGGGCTATTTGAGCTTTCCTGATGCTCATTCACCCTTTTAATTTTATTATGAATGAGCATGAATTAAACTGTGGGGAGATTAAATCGTAAAGGATAAAGTGTTATTTAATAACTAGAGTAATAAATCTCGTGATTTAATAATGACATAAGATATATCAGTCTTTATATTGGATGGTATTTACCCTACTTTATGGGTTTTTTAGAGTACCTACCTACCATGTAAGTAACTGCTACATATATGTACATATAGGTTAGGTATATATTATATGGGGAAAGTATATCCATTATTATAACTACCAGTGATGTAGTACATACTAAAGATAGTAGTAAAAATGTAAGTCTTAAAATATATTTTCTTCGGGTGCCTATTTACTTTGCCATACAAGGATATGTAAGTATTTATCAAGTGCTCCAATTCTCACGGTATATACATATACATGGTTAAACTTGCACTAGGGTACTACGAGTATAATATAAGGGTACTGGTACTACCAGTACCAATAAAACTATATAGGTAGGTATGTACAACTGTAAGAAAGTCTTTTTTTTACATATAAAGTATAACAAAGTAAATTCCATCATTTTGTTCAATACCGATATGGTACTTACTTATAAAGTAATGCCTTCAAATTCCATTTATAGCAATTCTTAAAGTAATCTTTACCTTGACAAAGCAAGAAATGACTTTTAAAGCAGTATTTAGGTACATATATATCAGTACTTGCTACTATGTATCTATATAATAGAAATTAATTGAAAATTCGCTTTCTCCCATGGTTTAATCCACGAAATAGTTAAAATAAGTCATTTAGTTGGTTGGTTTTGGTAAGTATATAGTATAGGTAAGATAATTAAATCTGTGCACCTTTGGCAGTACCTTGAAAATTTTATTCGTTTTTTGGAAACACTACTTACTATTTACTGTCTATTTATTGTACAGTGTGTACTATGGTAAAACAAACCACAGGAGAATACCTTACTAAATAAATGAATAAATAAATATTAATTTTGTTTTCTTCCCCTATTTTCTTTGTAATTCTAGTTCTGTTCGCACTGTCCGTGGAATTCAATGTAAATTTCCAAGCTTTATATTTTTGTGTGGGTCTCTGGAGTTCTCTATTCACCTGTCTGTACGCTCTTTTCGACGTCTCTCGTAAGAAAATGATTAAATTTTATAATTTTTAGAAATTCTAATACATAGTAAATTAGCAAAAATATCAGTTTTATCCAACCAGTTAGTTAAACTTATACCTAGGTACCATTAATAGGGAACCTAGTATAAAGTATTAGTTATATATAACCTAAAAAGAATTAATTTGAAAGTCGAAAGTTAAAATTTAAAAATAAAAAAATTAATTTGACTCTGCTGGAAATGGAATAATTTAAAACTTTTTGACACTTTTTTAAACCTAAAATTCTGATTATATCTGGAAGTTATAGTTATACCTAACTTGATAAAAAAATATGCCTAATCGTAAGTGTAAAGCTGCAATAGTTTAATAGTTACCATTAGATAGAAACTACAGATTAGGCAAATACCTCTAGCTAGAAGACTAATACATGTGTTAGTATTCTTATCTCAACTTTTACTTTTGAAATTCTAGGTCTAGACTAAACTATGTATGATAATCATATTATGTAGACGAAAACTAAGATTTTATATCGAAAATGGAAATAAAAAAGCCAGTTTAAGTTAAATATATTATTACTCGTACATTTTGAAAAATAAAATAAGATACATTAACACAATCGATCTGACCAAAATCTCGAATTTTGAATATTTTTCAAACTTTATTGTCTTCAAATGGAGAAAGTACAAGTGAAATTTATATATTTTCAATTTCTAAAATTTTAGTAGAAAATTTTGAGTTTTTTGTAGTATCTATATCTATATTATCTTGACAAATAATATGCTAAAAAATGCATATAAAATTCACAGCATAATATGTCATGTCATAAGTTATGTTAATATAAATATCTAAAAACAAAATTAAATAATCTAATATCAAAAATTCTGTTTTTAAAATTTTTTTCCATTAAATCCAGGTCTGATGAGATGGTCAACAAGGTCAACCGAGGAGATATTTGCTCTTTTTATATCGATAGCTTTTATAGTTGACGCCTTCAGGGACACAGTAAAAGGTAATAATATGTAATACTTATGTATATCTGCTATCAGTTATCAGGTACTTCGAGAAGAAATAGGACAACAATGTACAGGTGCAAAAAATGTCCCAACTAAAATGTACCAAGTACCAATATGGACCGGTTAAATAATTTTAAGAAAATTATACATTACACCCAATGTGATTTCAGGAATAGTGCAGGTCACTCAGGTTGTATAATGGATAGAGTTAACAGTCCACCTTTTCGCCACAAACCTAACCTAACCTACCCTAATTTATAGCAATAACAAGCCCTTTATGTGGGCCCAGGTACCGTACGGGATAAAAGGTTGTACTACAAAATGACCAGAGTAAAGAATTTGCTCAAAGGTCGCTTCACGACCTGATGTATTGAAAGTTTCAGTTTCCAAAATTCGTTTTTTTTTCAAAAAATATTTTTACATTAAGGTATAATTTACTTAAAAATATTTGACCAAATATTTGAAAAATATTTGGTCCATTTTCTGGTTGAGAAAATTTTGCATCGACAACTTATAAACCGGTACATTATGGCAGGATTCGCTTCGAGAGATATTCTCAACTCAAAAGTGAGTTTTCGACCTAATCAAATTACCTCTAAAACTTTTAAACTTTATGGTTTTTTTGAAGACTTATAACTCCAATCCTTTATTTTATATCCTTATAGATATCTATAGTAGTGGAGTAAAGCAAAAAGTCTGTATAAGCATTATATAATCTTCAAAAGAAATTCTTTTGAAAATCAGATTATTTTACACTACATAAGAATAATAGATTCATTTACAAGGGCATAATTTCTGTATAGTAGAATAGTGCACAAAAGTCACATAGTGGAAAAATGGCAGTAAATTATGAAAAACCTTCAAGTTCTTCCACCGGAGGCGAAAAATTATCCACCACTTCCCACTTTAAGCCATTTCCTTGAATAATTTACTTTAAATTATACTTTTACTTTGAAGTACATAATACATCTTGAATAACAAAGGTGATATAAGTATTCTCCAATGCCATAGGCCTTTTTATCTTTGGTATATTCAGAATTCTGCATCAGTAGGTACTTACGATTACATAGAATTGTTATTTTTTCCCTTTTTAAAGTTTTTTTTCAAAATATACTTTACTAATTACAAAATGTCTCTTAGAATGGTAAAATAAATTGGGTGAATATTTACCTTCGGTAAGCGGCTAAGCTTAAACCCAAGTCAATTTCGATTTCGATTCAGAGAAAAATAGTAAAAAAAAACAACCTGGATAATTTGTACATCCTTGTCTTTTATCTGGATAAATACTCGTATTAATCTGATCTAGATATACTCCATATGTAAGAAGATTAGTCTGTTTACAAGTTCTATGAAGTCTTTTAATGAATTTAGTCTACATGAATTATCTACATTAGTACTGAGATGATTTTTAAAAGTATGTTTATGTAAACAAGTACAAGATACGTTAATTTTCATTTAAAAAAAAGAGTTATTTTATTAGATTAGTTAATTAGATTAAGTATAAAGACTAGTATTTTACATTATTAGAATTCATATACTTTTACCTTACCTAAGTACCTATTTGTTTCTACTTTCTTTCAGATTTTAACGAGAATTATTCTTCGCCTGCCTGTACCATCGAAAAAAACATTTCTTCTCTACTAACTGGTGCCGTGATAAACGCCTCTGAGACTTTAGATACTATTACATTAGGTTTGTAAAAATAATTGTTTTAGAAAAATTTATTCCTAGGCCTACGTTACGTAGAGTATGTAGGTTGAAATACCGGAAAATTCCAGTTACAGCCAGCTTGAAACTGGGCCTCTTTATTATGGTTTCAGCTCGACTAATTACCAATCTATCTATTACATAATGACATAATTGGCTGATTATAATACTAATGTAATTTCTCATTTGGTCCATTTACTATGAAGGTTCTGTATGGACGGATGGTGCCGGTTTAAATACAACAACAGTCGAGGCACTAGCTGGTTGTCAAAGGGACTCGTCACTTTTATTTCTGCTCCTCATGCTCGGCACTCTTTGGGTTGGCGTTTCTCTCTACAATTTTAACAAAACGTAAGAATTCTTTTTAATAAGAATCCAAACTGTAGTAAAATAAAATGTATTTTTTTAATATGAACTTAATCTATATATAGGCCATATCTTCAGGCTGGTAAAAGAGAGGCTTTAGCAGGTATTTTTTTAAAACTTTTATATTATTTATTACTGATATAAATCTAAATCTATCACGATTATGATCATTATTATTTGCAGATTATTCACTTCCTGTAGCTGTAATTCTTCTATCTTTTATCGGATCCTTTGTATTTCAAGATGTTTCTCGTACGTTCTTCTTTAAACTGGTTTTAAACTTTGAATTAACTTATACTTGTGATTTTTATTAATACCATATTTAGTTGAAAGATTCAAATACGACGAAACAAATGATTTGTTTAAAGTGGCAGATCTGAATCTCTTGACTTGGAATTGGATACTATGCTCTGCAGGGCTCGGTTTCTCGCTCTCATTACTTATATTCATGGATCAAAATATTACAAGTGCTATGGTCAACAATCCTTGTAACAAGTAAGTATCTTATATATTTGCTCAATTCAATAAAAGTACCTAAATGTAGAATTGACACATACTACATACAGATAGTCAAGACATTAATCTATTTATAAAGTTTCAAAGAGTTTCTTATTAAACAAATTGAACTTCTGCTAAATGTTATGTTAAATTGGTATTTTACTTTTAGTTTATTTTGTACTTATACCTATCAGTATTGGTTTTATTGTATACTAAAACTAGTGCATGTACTACTGGCTTATATGGTTTTTTGTTGGAAAAAAAGGAAGTGTGAGAAATTGGAAAGAGCACGTGTTCACCGTAAGTCTGTCCGATTTTGTGATGACATGAGATTAAGTTTCTCGTCATCGATCGAAATCGGCAGAGATTACCTTTGTCCAAATTCAAACTTTCGAAAAACCAAATCGATCGATTTCCCGAGCGAAGATATTCCCCCCCCCCTTATTTTATATGAATAACTAACTAGATACTATAAGCCAGTAATCTCAATACCTTCCCGTCAAATACCTTTTGAAATAGCGTCGTTATAACCAAGTATTTTATGGCATCTTCTCTTCTCCAAAGGGATGTATCCCAAATTTCAGCTCGATATGTAAAATAATTGATGCTTACAATATTATTCTTACAAGTAGAAAAGTTATCTCCTAAAAAGTCTGTCAAAACTCAGAATTCAGAATCAGAATGTATTTTCTCAAATGAAGTTTTAAAATAAAATTACAACGACTTACCTGTATTTAAATGGGTTGGATCCAACGCATTTAAATATACATTATACTGATAGACTATAGATAGGTACAGTATTTTAACAATAAAAATTTGATTTCTTGTAAAAATTCTGTACTTACTTATCTATCGATGAGAATAGATCATAATTAATAGATTATTGCTAAATTTCTTTATCTTTATCTATTTTAAGGCTAAAAAAGGGTCCAGCTTACCATTGGGATCTGCTTGTTGTTGCAGTTATTAATTCATTTCTCTCCATGTTCACAATGCCCTGGGTTGTAAGTTTGATTTTAATTTTTATTGCCTACCTAGGTATAGGTATAGGTAATACAAACTTGTCTCAAAGAAAAGTTATCAACCTTCTATTATTTCAATAGCACGCCGCATTGCCCCATTCACCCCTGCATATGAGATCACTGGCTGATGTGGTAAGCATACTATCTATCAGTTAGAGTAGAAAGTACCAATGTAGAGCAAAATGTTAAAATTTTATGAAATTAATCTAATTATTCCCTTGTATTGACAATGTAGGAAGAAAGGGTAGATCAAGGACATGTATACGAAATGTAAGTATAGCATCAGTATCTTAATCTTACATAGATACATATTTTATAGATAGTAGAATATAAATACATACTTATACTTATATACAAACATAGGTATACTGCATTTATAGAATTATTTTAATACAAGTAATATAACTCTCTAAAATTTATCTAAATTTTTTTAGAATTGTTCGAGTGCGGGAAACGAGGCTGACAGGGATATTTAGGTACCCTATCAGTACATATATTAATCGAATCATTATAAATTAATAATAATGCCTAACCAATATTTAAATACTTTAGTCACATGTTAATCGGTCTTTCGATATTTCTTCTTCCATACCCCCTCGGGTACATCCCCATTGCGGTCCTCGATGGACTTTTCCTCTATATGGCCGTGACGGCCCTAAACGGAAACCAGATGTTTGAGAGAATTACACTTTTGTTTATGGAGCAGGTAAAAGTTGATTCGTTAATTTACTATTCGTGGACAAATTATCTAATTTCATGGTCTCTTTCCTCCCTTTATTATGTATGATAGGCTGCTTACCCTCCATCGAGTTATATACGTCGAGTTCCACAAAGAAAAATTCATCAATTCACTGGATTTCAAGTTCTTCAACTTGCTGGAATGTGTGTGGTTGGTTTTGTGCCTTGGCCATATGTAAAAATGGCTTTTCCCATCACGATTCTTCTACTTTTGCCAATAAGGTATGTGTTTTAATTAGGCTACATACCTAGCTCTTCATTTTACCCTAACATATCTACTTTGAGAAAGCTATTCGAAAATGAGAGTATGAGAAAGTACGAGTTAATTTTTGTTCTGAAATAGAATATTTAGTAATTAATTTAAAATTTTTGGAATCTTAAAATTTTTTTATGGTGAAAGTTTTAACAGATTAAACCTATGATTTTTTAAAACAAATTTATTTTTATTTTTCTAGACACAAGGTCGTTCCTAGAATAATCGAACAAAAGTTTCTGGATGCACTTGATGGGGAACACCAGTGAGGATCGGACACCGGAAGTTCCTCCAGCACAAAATTAAGGGTCAGGCAAGAAAAGTTGCAACATATTTTGCATTTACTCATACGTGCATTTCAAAATGCAAAATATTAGTATGTATAAGTAACCTGAACTGAAAAGTTTGCAACATATGATGATATTATACTAATGTAGATTAGGAAATCAGTCGATAGTAATACTAGTAATACAGAGTATACTACTATTAGGTAGAAGAAAAGAAAGTGACTTTTTCCCTAAATAATAATGATAAGTAAATATCTGATATAGGTATACTTGTATGTAGTAATAATACCTACATAGTAGGGTATAATTAAAATAAGCATTCTTCTCTCATAAATTCTCCCCATTTCAATTTCCTACGGAAATATTTATAGGGAAAACAAACCCAATAAATAATCTCCTCAAAACCATAACTATCCAATCCATTTTGTGAAAAGGCTTTTTTGAATACCTTATCTTTAGAAATTAATTAAGATTTGAAATCTTATATAACTACCATAATATATATTGGTAGTCTAGTATAGAATAGTAGTAAGTATGGTATACGGAGTAGATCGTAGTAGAAATTAATTAAGCAAGACCTGAAACAATTCTCTATCTCAAGTACCTGGCTTAGGTAAATAACAAATAACAAAATGTTTATTGGAGCTTCCCCTTTATTATGTACCAGTACCAGTAAACCTATTACTTTATACTATTCAATATAATCTATGTATATTACTCGTAACTCGTACTTGTTCAAACCAAACCAACTCAAAGCTAACTCAATTATTTATACTAGGATACTTTAATTTATAATTCTCACTTTCACCCTCAAAAACCTTTTATTCTTCAATTTATGTCTCAAGTAGACAATCCTTTTTTAAATTGATCATTTCTAGATCAGTAGATCAGAATTTTTGATAAGACCAGTTCACAATTAATAATCCTCCCACCCTAATCTTAATAGAATAAAAAAATAAACTGGTATACCTACTACTGAATAGGCAAGTTCTTTAAGATTAAGAATTAAGTACATACCTATTACATTAAGACTACTTTTTAATAATAATATGAAATATGTATAAACAATAAATGAATTCTGTGATCATAGATCCAAATATATAGTAACTTACTTAACTACTATTTAACTTGCAAAAAGCAATCATAACAAAATACACTTAATTGTTAGGAATAGTTATGTTGACGAAAAAAAAAATATTTAAAAAGAGAATCATCATTACCTACCTAATACCTATTAGTTTCAAATTATTATATCCAAATCCAAATTAAAAACTCTTTACAAAAATAGAAACAATATTGCTGCGCATTATTATCAATATCTGTGCAGTAAGTTTAAAAAATATAGGGTTCTTAATTTATACACAAAAGAGTATAGAATCATAGTCAAAGTATGTAAATTCAAGTTCAGGGGATAATCATATTAAAGAAATAACAATCATTTAATAGGCAATATCTGCGTAATATAAATTTAAGAGAAAATAGGTTGTAAATATAAATAAAAAGTTATTACTACGATTTAAATTTAGGGTTAAAGTAAAATCAAGTTTACCTGCAATATAGTTTAGTTAAGGTATGTACTATTAAATATATATGCTCAAAATGTAACGAGCGAATTACAGAATAGAATTTTAAGCATAGGTACTTTAAAGGCATATATAAATATTTATTATCAAATATTGAACTAATCATTGAAAAGAGAATTAGGTATACGAGATAAATAAGTATCGTTAGTAGTTGTACGTTATTAAGTAGCTAAAAAACAAAAATGAAATTAGGATATTTAGAAGTATTTCAATTCGTCTGATATCAAATTGTTAATAATTTTAACTAAAATCTAATAAAAATGTAAGCCTAAACTTTCCACTTTATTTTCTAAAAAATAGGTAAGAGAGTACCTAGCTAGGTAAGTAGGTAGTATAATATTTACTAGGTATTAGGTAGGCACTATAAGTACTACTGTACAGAATCTAGTCCTAAGTCCATGAAAAGAAAAGTAATAATTTTTTTATACTTGACTTGTAAGTGTAAGTAAATTAGCAGAGTATGTATTTGAGATTTGAAAGTATATTTTTAAAAAATCCAAATTATGAGATACCAATGTATGGTAGGTTTGAAAATATCTATATGTTACTTCTTATGTAGGTACGATAATTACAAGTCGCAAGGCAAGTATTTACATTTACGACGACGGTTAGGTACGAAGTTCTACGAAATTTATAGTACTTGGGTACTTTTTTGTAGTTTGTATTTGTAATTAGGTATATAAAGTTAACGAATAATTTAAATATCCGTAAATAATAGTAAAACCTAAAAATATGAAATTCATATAAAATTATATCTACAACTACTTATTTAAAACTTGTAGGTCATACATATAATATTATATTGTTGAAACACATTCTTGTTAAAAATTACGATTACGATATAAAATTTTTAAATAAAGGCTATAATAGTAAATATTTATAAGATGTTATTATTAAAATAAAATAAGGAATTACATATATTATTGAAATTAGTTAAATAAATTTACTATATACATATATTATGTAACATGTACGTACCTCAAGTTGTAATATCTACACTTACTATTATCTATTAATTAATAAAGTTAAAAATTAAAATAAAGCAACCTATCTATCATAAATAATAATCGAAATTAAGCATGAAAAAGATTCGGTAAGATCACTGGGCATTTTATTTATATAAATTTATAGCCAATCATACAATATCAATTTTGATCTCCACAAACAATCTTATAAATATATTAAATTTTGAATAGCAATTAATTATCTTTGGTCAATTTTATATATAAAATCAAGTTATTTGAGCATTGATGCTTATAATGTGAGTATAAATATAAAGGTAACTAGTAGGTAGCTAGCTAAAATCATGCTACCTAGTACCAGTAAGTAGCTAGGTGTGGTAAGAATAATATTAGAAATATATATCTGTCGTATTTAAGTATATCAATGAAAGGAATTATAATTTAAAGACCTGACTGAATGTAGTTGGGGATCGGGAAGGAACTAACTGTTACATGAAATCCAAAATCTATGTGAGAAAATAAGTGTAATATAAATTCAGTTTCAATCCTCAGCATCCTCAAATTCTTCATTAGATTCTTCACCACTTTTTTCACTTTTTAGTTCTATTTTTTTCATCGTTTCAGCAACTTTGGGCAGCATCTAAAAATATATAAAAGTTAGGTTTAAACTAGGGAGTATAACCTAAATGCTTCGTTGAAACTTGTCAGAAAATTTTAAATGCTCAAAATAATCTAAATATTCTTACCAAACTAGCCATCAACTCGGAGCTTTCAAGTACAAAAGCGTGTCCAATTCCGTTCGTGCAAACACAGTAGTCTAAAATCAACACAATGAAAAATTTAAGTTCAGGCTTTTATTAAACAAGTGAATATTATGTATAATGTATAATTTTTATAATACCTAAATCCTTTATTTTTTCAACCGTTTCATTGCAAAGTGACATAGGGCACCATTCATCTGCAACTCCAAAATAAACGAAAAGTTTTTCAACATGCCCATTCACTGTTTCTTCGTCCAATTCTATGACATCTTCAAGTTCATTTCGAGCCATCTATTTAGCCCAAATAATAAATTTAAAATAAGTTAATTTACTATACTACTAGTAGTACAATAACAATTAGCTAAATACATCTACTAAAAATATTAGGTATAATGATTAATAAAACCTCAAGTGATCGAAAAGCCACCTCTTTGTTGAAGAGTTGTAATGAAGCTCTGTAAAAATGATTAATTATTAATTTATTAAATATCTAAGCATGTTCATTGAAATAGTGTATAAATATATAATATATAATATGGCTCTTCCTCTTACTTAATAGCGGAATTAGAAATACTTTTCATGCTTTTAAAAAAATAAAAAATTTAATTATAATCACATTAAATGATACATATATTAGGATATTTTAAGAATTACCGAAAATAAAAATAAAATTTCAAGAGTCCTCTTTGCACAAATTGCGGTATGTAGAATAAAGGATATAACATGGGTTTGATTAGCCAGTTATAGTAAGGTTTGCACGCCCAAAAAAACTTGCCGTTTCCCGTGAAGCGTATCTGTTGTATGCAAGGGAATAGCAAAAATGAATGTACAATGTTTTCGGCAATTTCAGGGTCTCGTTTAAAAATCTCCAAACTAATATAACATCCAATCGAATGAGAGAACAGGATGACTTTCTTATTCTTCAGGTATTCACGAAAAAAGGCTAGTTTGTGTTCGACTTGACCATTGAGACTATACAAATCTTGATTTCCTGAGTATTTAGATAAATAATAAAGCTTAGCTCAATATAAACAGCATAATAAACTAGAATTTATTCAATCAAAACCGTTCAAAGAAGGGCACTTAGAGGTGCAGCCTAGAAGGATATCATGAAATTTTATTAGAAAATGATTATTTTATCTATGAAGGACTATTTATATATTTTAATTGGTTTATCAATAAAAACATACCAATAATTTGATGTCCAGCATGAGATAGACCGATGGTGATCGTCTTATAAGTAGGTTGTACGATTCCAATACCATAGTGAAGATTTTGAAGAAACGACCTGTAATATTCGATTATACCTGGATTTCCTTTAACATAAATATAAAAATAGTAATTACAAATTAAAATTAAAATACTTTTAGGATTCTATACCTAATTGCTGTAATTATCTAGTAATTTAGGCATTTATATTTTCTTTATACCAGGAATAAGAAAAATAATACAGTCCATATCTTGAATATCGTCCAAGGAACCTCCATAACATATGAAACTAGTTGGAACAGAATTGATTATCCTCTCTTCATTGAGTCCTATTGGCAATAAAGATTGGTCTGCAACAGGAATTATATCGCTGAATATAATTGAAAAAAACAAACAATTTAGTCAAACATATTACAAGATATACATAATAGGGTATTTTTAAGAAATAGGTATATAAGTAATTTCTTACGGTATCTGGGGAAGGTTAGCAAGTCTACAAAAAGGCACAGCTTTTAAAATTTAAATAAAAGAAAACAAAAAATATAATTTTAGCTTTGTTCAAATGCTATTCGTATTCTCATTACTGCCTACTTCTACTGCTAACTAATAGTTTGTATAGTACGAGTACCTAGTACCTATCTAGTACCTACATCTTACTATGTATAAATAATTAATCATAATTAAGCATATTATTGTCATTATTCATGGATATTAAATACAGATACCTAAATACGAGTAGAATTATACATTTAAATACGCAGGTAAGTACAGCGGAGACTAGTATCGGTAGTAAGTATATTCAAGTAAATATGTAAAAGATATCATATCTACAGACACACAGATTATATTAAGAAGTTATTAAAGAATCTTATAATTTCCCTTTAATTGTACCATACATAAGTAGGTACTAGGTACCTACATTTTATTTTTCCTCCCTCCAACTTTACACATCTATGAAATATTGTTTGAATTTACTTGTCGAACTCGATGCATTCACAAAACTAATCGTAAGGTATAGATATGTAGGCAATAAATATAAATACTTCTCGAATTTGACTTTCATCTTGAAAAAATTAAAAAACTTATACCTATACAAAATTATATAAAAAAGCAAGTCGGGGAAAGTTCGAGTTGACTTTGGCCGAGGATAAAAAAAATAATAAATACAATAGAAAAGGAAAGGAAAGAAAAGAAAATTCTCATTTAATAAAAAAAAAGATATTAGATTAGAAGCACCACACTTGTAAAAATATATACCTAAGTACTTATTTACTAGCAGTAATATACTATAGTCCTACATAGTGTACCCTAATGTATTTATACAACATCCGATCCTATCCAATTTTTTATTTACCCACTCTTATCCTTTTCTTTAGATAATTTCATTTCCTATTCTTCATATAAGTATATCTTACCTAAGCTAAGTTTGAACTATTATTATTATTGTTATTATTATAAACTATAGGTACCATACTACCCCTACTGTACCTATACTAATTGTACCCATATATATGTAATGTAATGTGTAATGTATTGTAATTGTAAGTATTTTTGATATCGCAAATTTGATACATTTTGATATACAAAGCCCAAAAATGAACTAACAAAGTAGCTAAATTTTTTACGATATTAAAAAACCCTTCTAATAATAATAGGTAACTCAATTTTAACAAGCTTTGTATTTCTGTTATTTATAAATCGAGAATCTATTGAGATTTATAAAATCTGGAATTTGTAGCGAATTGATTGCAAAATTATTCTTTCTAACAGTAACCAACTTCAAACAACAGTTAAAGTACCCTACCAAACCAACCCTACACATCATAATATACATACGGTAGTAGGTACTACACTACTACGAGATGAAGTATTTAAACAGAGTTTAGATATTCTACATTCTAGACTCTTCTAATCCGTATATTTAGTCACGTACACTGTTGTATAAGTATTATTCTAATTTCGAAAATTGGTTCATTCACTGTGAGATTTTATGAACTGGGAAATAATTGGTGGTCAAAGAAGCCTTTTGGTTTTGCATGGTATAATGAGATTTGTTATACTAAATATCTAATACCTACCTCTACCCATCTATCCATATGAAAAAATAATATCAAGAATTCGAAACTCAAATCGCATTACTTATAACTTATATTATAATAATAGTAGAAAGCAAAAAAACAGAAAAAATCTTAACAAAAGACAAATTAGTAAAAGTACCCTACCTACATATATACTACACAGTAAGTACCTAATCATTATTACCTATCATACCAAGGACCAATACTACTTCCTACCTTACTAATATTAGGTAAGTAAAGGTATCTTAATAGTACATTTATCGTTAGACCTACGCAGTAAAAAAAATCCTTTCCTAAAGCCAGGAAAGTAGAAATTTATTTTTTATTTTATTTTTTTTTTTACTTTATAAGTGGATGAGGTAGTTGTTATATGAGGTGAATAAATTTTAAGTTCTGTGTAGGTATATAAAAATCAAAAAAATTAAAGCACATAAATAGTTTATACCTAGGTATAGGTATATTCTGTATACTACTATTATATGATCATTAGTAGTAGTACCATAGCATATGGAGATAATCGCAGCTAGTCTACTTCCGGCTTTTCTATTGAGCAGAGACGAGCATTGACCTTTCTTATAATTATTTTTCATTATTTATATATTTTGCAAAAAATAAAAAAACCCTTACTCCTAAAAACTAAAATCACATACCTATTAAGTACAGTAGACGTTTTATTCGCACCTTGCTTTGCTTGTACTATGCTATTATGTACTGTATGTACTAGAGCTCTATGTTTGAAAAACCAATGTAAATATGTCCTTTCACTACATACTACATTATATTGTCTATCAACGGATATTTTACTTTTATCAAAAAAGTGGAACCTATATAATACATACTCGTACCTACATAACTTTATACATAGGTAGGGTACACCAAGTTTGACTTTAACGTTTTTAATCCAATACCAATTACAAGCACAATAACACATTATGTATCAGTATCCATAATATTGAGTAAATTACTTAAGTAAAATTACCAATTAAATATTAAATAAATTGTAGTTCAATATACCCATTTCAATTTAAAGTAACCTGAACCTAACAAAACAAAACAACCTCTAAAAGATAGGTAATATCTATGTACCATCAAATACCAATGCCAGTAGTTTGTGGTTTACTCAAATACCAGAAGGAAATAATTTGAAAAATTCCATAATAAAATAAACTTGAATAGATAGATAGACTTTACAGTGATATATCACAGGTATTGTGTAGGTATCTAATAGCTATGCAGGCTCTTGAGACTTATGTCAAAAATTGCATTGGATTTTATACATATAGGATAATCGGGAGCGGGAGTTAGAATTTCCACTAAAATTTCTACAAGGTTATAATTATTTGTTTTATATTCTGATTTTCAAAATGAATAGATATGGTATTTATATACAACATTTATCTCATGAGTTTTGGCCACATACAATACTCGTAGTATACTTCATAGCATTATGCTTACCCTAATAAAAAAAAATGTATCATGAAATCCTAAATTAATATGAAATTGAAAAATTAGAATACATATTGTGTTAAAAGTACTTTAAAGTTTAGCCTAAATAGCATTTTATACTTCCAAGTCATGAAATACTTGTAGCATAATAGTATACTCATTTGGTCAATCATCGAATCAAGTACATTTATCTAGATCAACAAACTATTTTTAAAAACTTATTAAGTATCGTATATAACCTATTGCCTAAAATACTACTATGATAATGATAATTGATAATATGCTTTTCTATTCAAATTCAAAAATTTCAAAGTGTAGCCTACAATAGTAATTCTGTTAGTTGACACAAATAAATTGAATGTCGTATCATGATTACCAGAAATAATAATAATAATTTATTCCGTGTTTATTTACTTTATCATCGGGCAAAAAATATGATTCAAATTTTTGTTTTAGAATAACCTGCTGATCTTTAAAAGTATCTATATTTCATTATTACGCAGTAAATAATTAATCATTATTATTATTAATATCCTAATTAAGGCCAAGGATTTGCAAAAAAATAAATAAGACAAGGCCTTCAAACACTTTTTAGTTATAGAGATAGATATGAGTAAAAGTAATCTCATATCCGGTGATCTATAATTCTAATTAAAAACTTTTATTAAATTAAAACGATTTATTTAAAATCAAAATATTTATGATAAAAAATAAAAAAAAAAACTTTGAGGTGATTGGTGATGTATTATAATTATAAATAATGCAAACATACTTACAAAGGTTTTCAAACTAATATTAGATGAGAAACATACAAATTTTTTTAAAAGGGTAAATACCTAGTTGAAAATCTAATCATCAAATCTCTCAAATTACAAGGTTCAACTCCTAAAAGAAAATGTTTAAATTCAATAACTACTAAGGACTGATCTAAATCTCCCTACTAAATACGACTAGTATTAAACTAGGCCTTGAAAAAGGAGAAAGCAATATCAAAATCCATCCAAATTAGTTACATACATACCAAACAAAAATACACATTACCTACACCTAGTACATAGAAGGTAAAATTGTAATACTACAAATTACAAATACAAATACTTGCTTGCTATTACCTCCTACAATGCGTATGAGGATTGAGAAGGATTTAATTTTAATTAAAATTGAATCAAATGCCTAAAACTTCTATTCATTAGAATTAGAATTAAAGGGATGAAATAAACTTGAAGGTAAAGCCTAATGTCAGAGACCATGTTAAGATGTGTATCTCGAAACAAAAGTAAAAATCGAATTTTTTTTTCTCCCCTTTTATCTTTTAAAACAATGACAATTCTATGATGATTAATCGCAAGTATATACCACTGATGTGTATTAAAATATTGTTCATTGAAGGTGGAAAGTAAAATTAACTCGAGTTTTAATGTAACTACTACTCTAAACTAATGTACCCTACATATGTAGACATAGACCCTACTACCTACCTACATATTATACATGTTTTAAAAATATGTACCTAGTAGTTAGTATTAGATAGAGGTAACTGGAAAGGAAAAAACCATCAAACTAATCCTAGTCCTCATTCTTACATTGATCCTGAGTCTTGTTGAAATTGAGGGAATTTACCTATTGAATTTAATAAAATATAAAAGCAGTACCTGCTTATACTTATATATGAAAATAGCATTACCAAAGTAAAGTAGGTACCTACATTTTATTTAACGGGTGGTTTTTTTAGATTTCAAAATTATTTTAATTTTGATGAGCAGAATAAAATAATTTGGGTGGTGATGGAGGTGGAAATCAAAGGTATACGATCTACACTTTTTTTTCCATTATTTTTTAAAAAATAAATTGCATATGATGTAAAATAGTAAAATCAGGATCTCATCTAGTTATATGAATAGACATGCAAATGCCTACCGGAAGTAAAGGGGCCAGAGCAGGACAAAAAAAGTGGACGATGGTTAATAGGGGGATTTGATAAGTGTTGCAATCCAGAGCATGAAATATTCATTTCCTCTTTTATTTTTATATTTTATTTTTGAGGGACCAAAAATTGGCCGGCCCATCGAACGGACACCCGAATGACGCCAACCTGTAACTACCATTTTTCTCTAGATCTTCAATGATATCCGTACTACTAACTGGACTTTCTGTGTAATCATCAATTTTCAAATATTTTACTATTACTAACCATACACTTTCTCTTACTTATTCTACAAAAAAAGTTCTACTTTAAATTCAAGATCACAAAAAAAAATCTTGAAAGAAAATATCTTTCTTTTTACAATTTGCTTCAGCTGAAGTTTTAAGTTATCAAGTGTATGACATTCGGAAATAACTTTGGATAGTTATTTGCCCATCACAAAAAATATTTAATTAAATTTAGTGGTATTGTTATTTTTTAAATCGATTTGAGCATTAAAGGCAAAAAAAGGAATTGTTCAATTATTATTGGAGATTTGATTCAAACTAATAAATTTTCGGATTTAATTTTAATTTTATTACTACTATACTTGTGCAAGAAAAAGTGACAAGAAAAGGAAAAGGGAAAAAAATCTGAACAAGGATATTGAAGCCCCTTACTATAATGGGGCCGAAAAGAAAGGTAAGAAAAAAGTCAGCTCTTTCGATATTTGTTTTGTTACCTATAACTTATAGCCAATGGCTTACTCAGCCTGCCTTTAAAAGACTTATTTTGCTTTCCCTTCCTTTCTTTTATTTGAACATCTTTCAAAGCTTTTAGAAAAAGAAAGAAGTTCCAACTCCAACTTTTATTTCATCTAATAGCAAAAGTTCTTACGATTAAACCATACCCGCTCGCACATATTCTTTAACGAAATTCAATTACCTATCTAATATCTATCACTACCGTAAACGACTTATATCTATACATATCAGTAGTAAATACAAATATCTACTCGTACTATTGAATTTCACATTAGCTTTAAAGTAATTGATTAATTAACAAAAATATTTAAAGTAACTTGATCTGAGACTACTTTTTTGAGCTTAATTAATCTGTGTATGTAAATTATTTTAACAATCTACGAGATTAACCATTTACATTTGATTTGAGCTTTTTACCTGCATCCCAAAAATGATCACAAATAAGCACTGACTTGACAATGATATTTTAATATTTATCGTTGTAGGAAGTACGGTTTTAATTAGCCAATAATGAAGACTAGGTTAACACCTAATGAATTGAATAATATAATTTAGAGCGTGGAATTTCTTTAGTCCTCAATTCAATAAATCAGTAGGTACCTACCGAATACCAAAATAATTTACAACATCATTTCCTTTCCTCGTCAAATAAACAGACTGAACCTTGTTACACTCCAGGTGTACTAGAACCCTTTTGCAAGTAACAAGTACCTACCTATTACCTATATACTAATAGTATGCACTAACTATACTAACTACCTATACATAAATTGACCAAGGGCACCTAAGCATCATAATAACCGTAATTACAAAATAGATTGGATATTTGCAATTCTAAAACAGAAATTAAATTAAAGACAATTTTAATACCTTCTAAAATAAACTAAAAAACCGAGTTAAGAAAACAACTTGTTAGAAACTATACATAGTACGAGTACCATGTAACATGGTACATGTTATAAAATACATCTACATACCTATCTAAGCTATTGTGCATACCTAGAAGAGTGCATATAGAACGAAAATTCATATGGAATTACCCGTTCCGCATCAGTGGGCACACATATATAAACATAAATAGAAAGGGCCTGAAGCTTGAATATTACTACTATTGAATACACACTACAAAAATACAAGTGGTGTACTTTCCTGTCTAGAGCAACTACATACTTTACTAACATTACTCATAGTATAAAAGAGTAAGCAAAAAAAACTCATTACAAGCTAGGTACCTATCTACCTATGTATAGTGAGAATTTAATCACTTATGAAGGCAAAGCCCTGGCTTTAGTTGAGGCAGGCTACAATAACATAACATATAGTAAATCGATTGCGAGAGAGTGTCCTAGTTTCATCTTCATCAAAAAATTAAATTATTGTTTAAAGAACAAAACCATAAAAGCTAAACCTAAATAGTTCCTATACATACATACTTTTTCTTCATATTACTATTTTCTAGTTTTGCCTCTAGAAGAAAGCAATCTTTGAATAGTCTAGGTAAATATTTTAAGTAGGCACTTTCTCTCAAGATACGAGTCTGAGAGTCTAGATCTAGAATGAACTAATTCAGCTAAAGTATAAAGAATAAAGACAATAGTATTATTTAAATACGAATATATAGTACTAACTAACTAGAGAATAGATTGTATTATAAGGCTAGAATAAATTTTTTTTTCATTAAATTGCAAGAATATTATTAGGTATAACAATAAATGAGACAAGGATTTTTGCACCTAACTACTGGTATGTACATGTACTATGTACCACAGGATCTAAGTATTTACTATTTGGGGGGTAAAAATCGATCAAAAATTTAGAGGCTGAAAATAGCAATAAAACCAAAGCAAGTGACAATGAAAAGTAGAAGGACATTTACAATTCACAAGGGAGGACTAGAATACGGTAATCAATGTCTACTCGTACTGTGGGTACTCGTAGTACAAAGTAGTAAGCATACTTTACCTACAAATATTATTACAATCCTTGAATATCGTTATGTGATCCATTTTCATAAGTTGTATTATGTGCAAAGTACACAAGTTAAGTTAATATGAACGAAATTCTAGAACCGGAAGTGGTTCATTGAGAGTGGCTACAAAACAAATGAAAAGAGATAAGAGGTCGAATGAAGAGTGAAAAATTAAAATTTAACCACACCCTTTTATAGTCCAATCTAATATAGTCTACAGTTGCTTCGTACCTACTATAGTAGTTTGTGCGATTAAATTAACTTTAGACGTGCAAAACCAACTCAAAAGCTCTCTTTATTACATGCTTAAAAAGGGATAAAAATGTCAAAAAATAGTCTATTTTCATTAGGTAAAATCTAATTTTCTACTGTTAAGAAAAAACAATCTTTGAATAGCCTAGATAAACATCTTAAGTATATTAACTCGTACCTTATTAGAGTAGCCCCAACTTGTATGTACTTACATGAAATGTGCACCTATAGATTTGAAATATTTAGAAAGATACAGACAACATAATATACATAACATACACATACACAGCTCGTACACAGTACAAGTAAAACCAACCTGAATTCAATTTGAATTTAAAAGTAATTTGTAATCAGTCTTGATAAACTTGATAAATTTTTTCAAAAATTCAAAAATCTGAAGATGAGAAATAGATAGTAAGATATCAGTATCAGTATGAAATGACGCGAGCTAAAAAAATAGAAAAAAAATCAAAGTGCAATGCTCTAATCCGTTGTTAAGCTTGACTCTTTTATAATTGTATTTTGGCTACTAGCTACGTGACTACACACTCGAAATTCCAAATAATAGTTCATAGTACTTTCCAGATCTCGCATCACATCGAGATCGCCTCTTTTCTATTTCTGACTTATTTACGTTATGCATTGTCCTCACATAAATCATAAATATACAAAAATTCTCACATACCTACATACTTATCTATATGCCTAATGCCTATAAGCTATATAAAATACATAAGACTTATAGGTATTCATTTTTTGAGGAAAAAACAGAAGCAACGGATTGGTTTGTGCAAAACGTATGTAAATCCAGCGCATTCAATTATCCTTTCATTCGGAATTCGTAAACCATTTTTAAATTGAAACATGCCATCATATTGAATTCACAACTAGGATAATTACTCTTTTCAGTTTATGATTATGATCATGCAGAGTACTCTCTGCCAATCAAGTCAGGTTAATTGTAATTTTCAAAACAAACTTGTTGAGCTCTAAAAATGAAAAAAAAAACCTAAAACTCTTTAAACTTTAAACCATGTAAAGAGATTGATTTGGATACTAATAAAAATATGTAAAATTTTCAAAAAATTATAGGATCGGCCTATCGCTCGCATTAAGGAAATAGAATGGATTTTTCTAGCAATGATATGTTTCCTTCATATACTACAACCATCAAAAGGTAAATTTCTTCAAATATTTTCTGTAAACTATCTACTATACATAATCTATCTACTCGAACCTACTGAAATGAAATACCTACTAGGTAGGTTCTTGTAAAAAATGATCCATAATTAAATGTCATTTTAGGCCAATGTTTCGGTGGTGTTGAGACTTATGAGAAAACAACTGGAATGGCCATGTCAGAAAGTGAATCTCAGGGTTTACTTCATCAACCCGGAGCTGCCGTCACAAGAGATTGTACAGCAGTTTGTCGGCAAACCACAACTTGTAAAGCATTCTCAGTTGGTAAGTCGAGAATAAATATTTGAAATTGAAATCCTACAATTAAATATAATACCTATACTACATGTACTACCTACTACATATTTAACAATGCAATGTTTAACTAGTAAATAACTTATTTATAGATTATGACAAATCGCGATGTGATTCTTATGATCGAGATTCGGTTGGACGAAGAGAAAAATTACGAGAAGATCCGAGAACAAACTATTTTGAGAAAGTTTGTTTTAGAGGAGGTATGATATAAAAGCTGAATAAAAATTTCCATTTTGTGATAAAATCCTCTACCTACTAACTACATACTACTCGTTACTTACTTCACGAGTTTATATGTATCATTTGAGAATATTATATCAAAATTGACACCTATACCTACATATTATGATTATGACATGATATCAGTATTTTATCATATTTTGAGATTCGACAAAAAAAAATAAATCGCTAATTAACTAATTAATTTTTTAGTGCCAAACTTTCAGCAATTGTGCGGTGATAGACTTTGGTCCTTTGAAAGGGTTGTAGGAGCTTTTCTTGACGGATTTGATGATAAAGAAGAGAGAGGAGTTCAATCAAAAAGTGATTGTGAGAAACTTTGCCTAATGGAAACGGATTTTACTTGCAGGTTTTTTAATTAATACTTTCAATAAAAAATTAAATTAATGAAATCTCTCAAGCATCCATCTAAATCTGTATTAATTTTACTTATTTAGATCGGCTGAGTATGATGAATCTTTAAAAATATGTCGATTGAGTAGAGAAGACAGGAGAACACAACCTAGTGCTTTTAGACGTCAACCTGGAATAGCTGTAGATTATTTAGAAAATCAATGCGTTAAACGTATGTCAAAAGAGTCCTAATCTGCATACCCCTATTTATATACGTTTTTCTCTTAAAAATAGAATTGCCGGATTGTCGATATACTGCAAGACAAGATGTTTCTGTGATCTCAATGGATGATTTACAATTTGCAGCCTCTAGAGAAGATTGCGAATCACTCTGTGATCATGTAATCATATTCATATAATGCATTCATATAAGGCATTCAATATATAAAGTACCTAACTACTTCATTTCTCTATCTCAAAAATATTAAGGCTCGAGGATTCACCTGTAGGTCAACATCTTTCGCAGCAGATGAGAATCGATGCTACCTAAGTGCTGATGATTCAGTGAGTCTAATGGGAGCACCACTACCACACAAAAGGGGGGCCGTGTTTTCTGAGAAACAATGTTCAATAAGTAAGCTCAAAAATTTAAAAAAAAAATGACAACTTTCATAACCTTCCCTTTTAGAGAATATTTTAAATAGTATAAAAAACAAGAAAAAGTAAATAGCCTTTCTTTATAAAAAAATAATATCAACAAACTTTCCTTATTTTTTTATCTGCTCGCTTCCCCTGGAAGTCTACAATTTTTAATGAGATTTTCAATTTTTTCCATAGACCATTGTGAAGGAGGTCTTTTCACATTCGAAAAAGTAACAGGCCATTTCTTGAGAACGGCGAAACAAGAGGCAATCAATTTAGCGGCAACTGCCCCTGGAGTTACACTTGAATGCGTGGAAAGATGCCGAGATGCTGGGGCCGATTGTCCAGCCTTCCTTGTGGATCATTCAGCAATGAGATGCTTCAAATTGGATAGAAACACACAAGGACGAGGAGAAGAACTCACCCGCAGAGAAGGACAGAATTATTTTGAAAAGATTTGCCTAAGAGGTATAAAAGACTAACAATTATTTATGCTATATGTACCCAATACCTATACCTATCAAAAACATTTTTTTTATAATTTTAAATAAAATCTACTTAAATGACATGCTATTCATACTCAAAACCAATGTCTTAAAACAGTAACCAGTCAATATTCCTTACTTAACCTAAACTATATTGTAAGTAAGAATCCTAAAAATATTATTGATTCACAGGAAATACTAGAGGTTGTCGAGGACGAGCTTGGTCGTTTGAAAGAAGACCAGCGAGAGAAATCCGTGGACATGATGACCTCGTCCTCCATCACGTGCCAAGTCGAAGAGATTGTGAAGAACGTTGTCTAGCTGAAACTCGATTTGTTTGCCGATCAGCTGAATATCATACACAGGTATACAATTAATACATTTTTAGCTTAATACTGACTAGGTATATGCATGAATAAACTATAAAATTTTAAAATAAAATGAACCCACTTTATCCATTTATTTTAGACTACTGAATGTCGACTAAGCAGAGAGGATAGAAGAACAAGACCGAATGATTTTGTTGAAGCACCTATGCACGTTGAATACCTTGAGAATCAATGCATTGAACGTAAATTACTAAAATATAAATATCATATCAATTTGCAACTGCCTACTATTATTAGTCGCTGTACTAAAATAGTTACATCATTATATTAATTTACTAGCGGATAAACGATGTGCCTTTGAGCCAAGTGCTGATTCTCATCCACGATATTTGGATACTGTAGTCGGTAGTGTTACAAATGACGCAGAATGTGAGCAAAGATGTAATAATCATCGAGATTTCATGTGCCGTTCCTATTCTTTCTACGGAGCTGCTTCACAGTGTTTCATTTCAGGCGATGACAAAAGTAAACAAAAAACCTGTATTTATTTATTCACTACTTACACTATACTATACACTTTCTGCTTTCTCTCGTTTTCTCTCATGCGAATCTCGAGACTCGGTAGATAGTTAGTCTACTCTACCTAGTAAATAAAATTGATTAATTTTAATTTTCCTTCTGATAAAATGACTACTAGGTTCTGGAGGAGAAGAGGCAATTCAGAAAAGACCCGGAACCACTTATTATGAACGAAATTGTAAGAATCTCCCAAGTGTAGGACCTAGTGGAGTCCCGGGAGTCTTTGGAAATGGGATTGGTGATCGGAATCCGACTGTTGGGACTGGGCCTGTTGGAAATACGGACACTCAAAGTAAGCACATTTAATAAATAAATGAATACTTTACCTACTATAAAGGTGGGGTGATCCCTGATTTGAGAAATTAATTTAAACTTCCCGTAAATTCTTGTCTTTCACTTTGTTTTTAATAGAACATACCACGATTTACAGTATATTATCAATTATATCCTAAAGTATACCTCTATATTCTATATGCATAAATATGTACCTACCTAAGTTAAGTACTTACTAAGTACATACATATTCTTACTATTACTACCTATATTTATGAAAAACTAATCAATATACCTATACCTAATACCATACCATCCGTATTTCTATTCTAATATTATAGTTGGTCGATGTGCATTCGGGAGGATGACTTATGAGAAAGTCTCAGGGTATGAATTGGATCGAGGACATAGCTACCTACTATACCGAGATGCGGTCAAAGGAATCTCAGACCGCTGTGCAAAAAGATGCCAAAGTGATGTTAAATGCCATGCTTTCAACGAGGACTATAATCGAAACGAGTGCTATGCTCTAGAATTTGCCAATGACGAGGTTCGATACGATCTTAGAAGATCGGCTGGAGTCGCATACTTTGAAGGAATTTGCCTTAGAGGTCTGTAGTACAAATACTTAAGCTAATAATAGATTAGATTAGATTGGATATAATTTTATTGACGGCGGGAATTGGTTAGAAAGTTGCAAGGTCATGACTATAGTAGCTACTTTACCAGTACTTACACTACTTACTAGGTATATAAAAATAGTAGGTAATACATACATAGGTAGACAGGGTAGGGTACCAATAAATGAGTTTATTATCATGAAATCCTTATTTAAAAAGGTGGTGGATGCGGATTACTCTGGACATTTGAGAGATTTCCTAATTTTCAATTGCGAGGATTTGACAAAGAGGTCTATCGAGATGTAGGGAAAACTCAATGCGAGGATAGGTGTCTTGAAGAAAGGAGATTTATTTGCAGATCTGCTTCATATGATTGGAAAAAAAGGGAATGTCGGTTAAGTACTGAGGATAGGCTCACTCAACCTAGAGGTTTTGTTCCAGCCCCAGACTCTGATTACCTAGAAAATCAATGCGCACCACGTATGACAACAAAAAAAACAATAATTACTATAACATAAAAAATAAATGCATTATGTATTAGTACCTCTACATATCTATCTACCTACGAGTACCTATTTTGTACTTTTATTTAATCTACCTACTATGCTTTACAGAGCCGCGGAAATGTGGATATAAGAACCAACAACGTGATCGTTATCTCATATATGTCGACAAAGCGGAACCTGGAGCAAATGACGGTTTCTGTCAACGAGCCTGTGACAAAGAGCGTGACTTCAACTGCAGATCTTTCTCTTTCCTTAGCCCAGTAAGGAATTACACTGAGGCATTGCATTTTTGACTTACACTTATATAACTTTCCTCTATTATAATATAATATACTAGATACTAGATACTTCATACATACTACATACATTTTTATAAAATGATAAATTACATTTTATTTCGCTATTATTTTGAGCAGCCGGGGCCTGAAGGAGTTTTAGCTGGAGGAAGAAGTACAAGCCTCTGTCTTTTGAGTGGAGATGCTGCCGCAAATGCCGGACCTAATGCTTTTCAAGTACAACCTGGAGCTATTTACTCCGAAAAAGAATGTGACCCAAGAACTATACCGGGTAGCTATTTATAAAAATTTCAACGACAAAATCGAATATTTACTTTCTACCTTCTGATTTTATCAAAAAATAAAATTACAAAGTAGTCCAAGTAGAAAAATTTTTATCAATGATTTCATTACCTAGTTTCTTTTTATATTTGATTTGATGAATCAAATACTATAATAATTTAGTATGGGATTTTTCCGAGACTAATCAAACCTACATATAGAAGTACATAGAGGTACATACTATTTCTGAGCTGACCTTTTACTTTTTCAAATATACTTTGTAGTTAAAAAATTATTAATAATATAACTGCATAGAATAAATATTATCCCTACCTAGCTATTAAATAGTCAATAAGTACCTTTACCTACAACCTAAGTGTTTACCTAACGAAGTTTTATCATGTACATTGTACCTCCAGATAATATTTATATAATATAATCTACTAGTAGATACTTTTACCAAATTAATATCAGATCATTTAACTTTTGGTTTTCAATCGAAATTCCATTTCTCAATATGTTTTATTTGAATATTAATGACGAAACATTTTATAAGGTGGAGCATACTCAGCAGAACTGACAAATCGACATTATCCACCTGGGCCTGAGCCCTATGCATCTGACCCAAGACCATATCCACCAACTAGTCGTGACCCTTTTTCTAGTAGAGAGCCCTTTCCAACTGGCCGAGATCCAGGATTCTCAAGCGGAAGTAGTGGATCATTCAGAGATAGGGAAAGATATCCAGCATCAAGTCGGGACCCATATCCAACTAGAGATTTTTATCCTGGAGGAAGAGATCGAGATTTTGTACGAGATAGAGAGCCTTATCCTAGTCGAGACCCTTATTTTAGAGAACCACCATATCCAAGTCGTGACCCTTTCTCACCAACAAGAGACTACCCTGGGTAAAAAAAGACTTTCTCAGTGCCTCGATTCTTTAATTATTAAGTATAAATTTTTTTAGAAGTGCCTATCCACCATCTAGTTACCCGGGTGCAGGACCAGTCGGTGGACCAGCAGCAGTCCAAGAACCGGGAAATTATCTGGATCCTGACTTATCTCCTCATAGATGCCGATATACCATCACTTACGAGAAAGTTCTTGGCTACACTTATAATGGAGCAAGAAAGTAAGTTTTGAAGAGTAAAACAAAAAAATACTTTCTCCATTACTTATATTATATATTAATATTATTTGCAATCACTTCGCCACATTTTCAATTGAAATTAATGGCTTTCCTCTCTACACCCTAACTTTATCCATTCATTTATTTAGGGAGACAATTCCAACAAGATCAGACGTGGGTGTGACCGGAGAATGTCTCAAAGAATGTGACCAATTCAGAGAACGTTGTTTGGCCGTTAGCATTGAACCACTTAGGAGTAATGGTCAGCGTTGTTATGCACTTGATCGATCCTCAGAGGCAGACTCTTCACTACTTCACCCTGCTTCAGATCTCATACACTTCGAAAAAATATGCTTAAGAGGTGATCAAATAATTTCTTTACTTATTTGCTATCTAGTACTAATACTAGTACTACTACATATTCAAATTCAAATTCAAATTACTATTACATATTATGCAAAACCTATGTATCCAACATAATATGAAATATTTTATGATGTAAAATATGGCTTTAATTTTTAAATCATTATTAGAACGAGCTTGTGGCAAAATGTGGACATTTACAAGAGTGCCAGAACATGAACTAGTTGGACCAGGGGATCTCGAGATACGAAATATATATAATAGAAGACAATGTCAAGATGAATGTCTAAGAGGACCCAGAGGACCATGCAGGTAAAAAAACACTAATTACGACTCATATTGATATACCTAAATAAATTTTTCTATCAAATGAAGGGCCATAACCTACTATGCAAGAGAAAGACTTTGTAAATTAAGTAGTGAAACTAGAAGGACAAGACCCGAAAGTTTTAGAAAAGCAGGACCTGATGTAGATTACATGGAAAATGAATGTGCACCAGGTTCATAAAAATCCTTTTTTTTCTTATGATATATTATTATTGCTCTTACTTACTAATGTTATACTATCTTAAATTGTCTTGCTATATTAATAATAATTAAAATGGTCATATATTTTTTTAATAGCTCCTCCAAGCTGCGAGTACACGGACACGCCAGGCCGTTATCTACCAGTTGGTAATAACATTTTTAAGATTTTTTAAAGGAGTAATAAATGAAAAATAGGTAGTACCCTACTCGTACATACTATGTATTTACTAATATGTCTATAATTTTTAAAATTTCTAGCTGATAAATTTTTACCTCGAATGTACAATGGAGAAGATTGTCGAAGGGCCTGTGATACTGAACAAGATTTTCAATGCAGAGCTTTTAGCTACCATACCTATAGACGTGAATGCCTTTTATCGTCAGATGATACACATTCAGTTGGCCAAGGAACGGCACTTATACCTGATCCAGATTTCTTTTATGGAGAACGTGGCTCTTGCAATAATGGTATAAATCATTAATATTTCTAAGCATTTATTTATCCGTTAAATACACATACTCAATATTTTATCCTTTTTTTTCTCGTCTCTTAAATTACAGTTCGAGTTGATTGCACACCGTCTGATATGCTGGTAACCATCAACTTTGGTATTCCCTTTGCTGGACGAATTTTCGCAACAGGAAACCCGCAATCATGCTTTGAGATGGGAGGAGATAGAAGTCAAGTTGTTCTAAGGATTTCTCTGGGGACTCAATGTGGGACTTTACAGCAGGTTGATAAATAAAATATTCTGGCTACATACGATAGGATACGATAGCTAAATCTAAAAAGCTTAACTTTTTTTGAGAAAAAATTGAAGTCTCAGTTTAAAGTAGAAAAAATAAGTTAAGTTTTAGCGTTTAGTTATGGTAGATGAATAAAATCGAGAAAAGTACACCTCGATCCTGATCCTTGAGGCATTCTTAACTTCTCTCTCCCTTATTTTATTTTTTTGGTTTTGCATACTCATACAATGCAAATTTACTATAATAGTAGTAGACGTAGGTGCTACTACCTTATATTGAAAAAATGTGTTCACGAAGGGTGAAGAAAAAGCATTTCCCCAACTTTCCTTTCAAGATTATCTCGTTAAAAAGTCCAAAAACTTAAAAAAAAAATAACCTGTGATATGTATATAACCAAACCACACCAAATTCTAGTAGGTTCTTTAGACTAAAAAAAGACTTACAGCATCTATTACCTACTTGTGAAATGGTTATGTAGTGAAATTATGAAAGAGAAAAATTGTTCAAAGAAACTTTATTTTATTCTTTTTATACACCGTATTTTTAGGGTCGAGGAAGGTATGTAAATCACGTCGTGATCCAGCAGAACCCTGTGATTATGCAAGAATCGGACAAGACAGTTCGGGTTGAATGTTCTTTTGATGCAAACGATCAAACCGTGTCATATGCACCTAACGGAGGAGTCGGATCCAGAGATCATGAAGGTGGTGGGATATCAGTCACGTGAGTACTTAAATATTTTATCGACATATTCATTTAGGCCATAAGAATTTAAGAATATGTGAGCAGTAATCGTAAGCACTAAAAAAACCATGAATAAATTGTCATATATAGTAATTCACATTTTAAAAAAGTTTCGAAAAAAAATGAGGACGGAAGGATTGAGGACGTTGTCCATCTAATCAACAACAAAAGAATTCCTCCATTATTATTATTTTTATATTTGCGAGTCAGAGTTGAATCGACTCACTCATCCGTTACTCGAGTCGAGACCCCAAAAAATTAACTTCCGGTCGTAAAATTACTCACATAGTCAGCGAGTTTTATTTGCGGAATTATCTATCCATTTTATTATACTCTTACCCATATTCGTTAAATGAGTCATTTTTATTATACTTGAGTATTTTTGTGGTTTTAATTTTAAAATGTAAAATTCTATGTGAATGAACAATATGCATGTAGGGTAGGTACTATACTGTAGGTACTGAAAACAATTTTACAATCAATACTGCCAAATTAAAAAGCTCGATACTCTGAAATCTCATGCTTTACAATAATAAGTATTTTACATTACCATTAACTATATAAAAAACGTGCACTAGCACATAGGTAAAGAGATAAATAATGTAGGTACGAGTACATACCTACACCTACTATGGTAGATATAATATAAAATAGTCAATGCATTATTATCTAGATATCTGAGTTTACATTTTAGGATTTAGAATTTAGAATTTAGAATTTATTTTTAACATTTCTACGATATCCATTCTATTTTAATGATAACGATACCCTTTATTTTCAATTTAAAAAGAAAAATTTAAATTGCGGGTAATAATGCATAAAAAGACTTTATTCTATAAAATATATTTTGGGTTTCTTTATAAAGATATTTTACTGTTCAAAAAACTGAATATAGCAAAAGTAAAAATAAATACACCTACATACTTTGGACTTTCCATGATTGCTAATTAATCATATAGCATGTATATAATATACCTACTTACCTAACATCTTTTACTTTTATAATTACAATTTATAAAATTGAAACACACCTATACACTATACAGATAAAATCAAAGTAGCGCTAAAATTTGTAATTAATTATATTTGAAATATTGTGAGGAATATTTGAAAACCGCAATCATTATCACAAAAATTTTCCATTACCCTGTCCTGTATTGTATAGTTTAGGCACATACATACCTTCCATATTAGAAAGAATCGAAAAAAAAAGTTTTTTCCAACTAAAAGAGAAGTTTTATTTCAAGAATAAATTACCATTGGGCATACTTTTTGGACTTTCAGTAACGCATTAATAGTATTAATGTACAATTACAACAATATCTGGCCGCAATTATTGAGCCATTGATTAAAATTGAGAATTGAGAGTTCCGATAATACTTATACATTTATACAAAAATAAGTTCTACCTACTTTTCAAGTATGACAATTTACAAACAAACAACGAGCTCTAAAATAAATCTCTGCCACACAAGTTTCTTTTTTATTTGGCCAATATTTTTGGAAATCCAATAAAATATATCCAAGTAGTCCTAGAACTATACTCCCATAGCTAGTTGTTATTTTTTAATTAAATCGATCATGAGAAAATTCTATTAAAACCTATTGCCTACTACATAAAGTACGTAACATATCATGGATAGATTAAATGTATCTAATGCAATGCAATATAGCCCAGATACTCCCAAGTCAGAGTAATTTTATACAGCAAACAGATGTAATATTACTTTGGTTTTTTTCTAATTCAGAGTACCATTCCGGCCTACTGGAACAAATATAGTAACCAATACAGCTCCGACACCGAATGTTCGAATGAGAATCGTAATGCGGAATGGACAAGACGCCTCTGTCGTAGGACTCGGTGAAGAGCTTCAGCTGAGAATAGAAATTGACCCATCATCTGCTTTTGGAATCTTCGCAAGAAATCTCGAGGCTAGAACAGAATTCGGAGAACTTTTGACTCTAATAGATAATATTGGGTATGAGAAAACACCACGATTTAATTTAATTAGGCTTGTAAAGTAATAAAAATAGAAAAAGAAATCAAAAAAAGAAAGCCCTTTAAGCAATAAAATATGTGCTTACTTGCTACTATTAGATACTTTACTACTTATCGTTATAGCTAGAGAATTGAGATGTAAATATTTACCTACTGCCTACTCCTACTACCAGTATCATAATTAAGATAATCTTTTTTTGCTCAAAAGAATATGAAGATTTTTATATTTTACAAAATTTATTGAAATATAACTCGTAAACTTATCCAGAGAATTTTTTTAGCAACTTACATTTACATAGCATAGGTACCATATTAATGTACATATAGTCTATGAAGATAAGCTATGAATATGAACCCAAACCCAAACTCTATAAAAGAAACGTGCCTATACTTTTTACTTACATCCGATAATTGGATTAAACACTGAAATCAAAGTTTATGGATAATATAATTCTATTTTTTTAAAATCTTTAGCTGCCCAAGAGATCCGAATGTTTTCCCCGGTTTGGAGGCGGAGAGAGGAACTCGCAACCTTTTTGCAGATTTCAAAGCCTTTCGATTTCCATCAACTGCTACCGTGAACTTTGTAGCAACTGTGCAATTTTGCCAAGATCTTTGTCAGCCGGTAAATTATTTCTTAACTCTACTCTTATCATTATTATTTAATGTTTCGTCTTATCGTCTTGACTTGAGAATAATCGTAATCGTAAGGCGATGCCATTATAATAATATCTTATAAAGCTTTATAAAGTAGGGTGCACAAAACTATATCTTATAAGGGTGTACAAAACTATAAAACTAGCATACCGAATACCTAAGGTGCCTGCTAATCCCAAGTAATTACTTACTTAAATTAAACCACAAATGAATTTGATCAGTATAATTTCGTTTCCACTTTTCTCTACTACACTAATAATACGAGAATTACACTAATACTACCAGTAGTCGCAGTAGTTCCCTACCCCTATCTACTTATAAAAGTACCTACATTAAAGACTGCAAACCACAAAAGTAACTATACTATTGGATTAATGACAAAAATCGTTAAGATTCATTCTAATCTTAGTTCTCAAGCAATTCTGAAATTCTAAATCCTTAATAATTATCATAACCTCGGGTAATTTAGCTTTATAGTATAGGTAAATAACTAAAAATAATTTCTACCACGAACTACTAGTACCAATTTCATTTGGTAGGTACGGTATAAGGTACACCTACTACCTACTTTTAAAGAATTCTGGAATTCTTGAACCTTTGAAATTTGGTATTCTACATCAAATTTCTTTGAAGATACGGATTTTTCCTTCCTTATAAACTTTTACTTTTTAAAAGTATTTAGAAAGCAAGTCTAAAATTTTTCTTTTTAGAAAAAGAGAATATTATCGAATTGCATATGAGAAATCAGAGCAATTTTTCGTTCAAATTGCTCATACTCGTATAAGGCATTCTATCTACTAAAAAAAAGATTTCAGAGTGCAAATAAATAAAAAGTAATAATTCCCAGACATTTCTTTATAAAATATTGTGTAACTTATTAGATTATTAATTAGATTCTACATTATTTACCTAATAAATCTACACTATTTACAGTAATTGATTATCAATTCAATACTTTCCCGTTTTTACAAAAAGTAAGCACAAGTTGAACAGTCACCTACATATGCATAAACGAAGTATTATTTAGAACAGTGTAAAAGGTTAGGGCTTTCAAATTTAGAAGGCTATGTACAGATATCACAATTTAAATTAGAAATCAAAAAAACAAAAAACAAGAATATGTATTTTTCAAATGCAAAAACTTATAATTTAAAACATAGAACTGGTAAAATATCTATCTTATATGGAACATAGCTTTCTCGTATCACCATTTTCCCCTTTTTTAAATAAAAAAAGATGTTCAGCAAAAGTATAGTACCCTACATAAGTAAGTACTTTTTGAGCAGTTAAATAACTTGAGAAACAACTTAAGTAAGATTTCTTTTTTCACGCTTTCACTTACACAAAGAGATCCCCTCAGACATTAAAAGTTTTTACTCAAGTTTAGCAGAGTTATTTAATTATTTTACGATCGCATAAACTTTTCACTTTCGCCATAACTTTCATCAAATCAAGAGTTCTTATACTATCTAGATAGTCTAGTACTATGTATCACCAACCAAACTTAAGTTCATATTTTCCTATCACAATAATAACGAATGAGAATAATAAGTAGTAGAGTAGGTTACTCTAATGTTGAAACTAGCAATATTTTACAGTAGTAAAAATATTAATGGTACATACCTACTAGTAAATATGCTTCTTATTGTTTTAAAGTTAGTTGTAGTAAGTAGTAAGTAATAGAGTGTCGAGCTAAGTCCTTTCAAAAAGGTATACCTATTCAATAAAAGTAAAATGATATATCTCTAAACCATCTTTCATCATAAAGTAATTCTCTTCTCTTCTTCTATTACTATTATACAGATTGGTACTTTTACTTTCTACTATAGTAGGTAGTTTCTCTATACATACTACTCTACTAGAAATTTTATAATTACCTAAATACATTATTATCATCTTAATCATGTTCTACATCTAAACTAAAGTAGCCAAAAAATCAGAGAAATCTCTCTCACTCCCTTCTCCCATCTCCCACCCGTAATTAAATTCATATATTTTATCCACGTTTGTTTTTATCCTTCACGCTCACATCTCAAGAGAAAAGTTAATTATCGAGAGTTACAGTATATTTGAGATAAGCTCAAGAGAGATAGAAAAAGAGAAATTGAAGATCAGCTTGAGTACACATAATAACTTAATTGAGTTACAATTATTTCCCAAAAGTAAGTAAGTACCGATGTAAGAGTAAGATGTATCTCTTTATTCTTTCTAGGTGAGATGTCAAGGCGGGCTAGACTCATTCGGTAGAAAACGGCGATCAATCGAGGCAACGAACGATACATCTACTGTTGAGCTTCAATTTGAGAAAGTTGCACTGTCAGCCCCATTAATCCAGGATGGACCTATTAGCAGCTCAAATGTCACACTGATTTCAACTGGAGATACACAGAAATACAACATTTTCCAATTTGGTAAATCTGACAGCAACAATCCAACTGATAGATCTCAAAACTACCAAATTACAAGTAAGAGCTCAAGCTTTCAACTCAATACTAGTTGTATATTATGCCCAATTTTATGAGTTACTACTAGTATATATTTGTAAGTAACAACCATTATAATAGACAGGTCTTTAAATCAAAGCTTTACTTTACCTGGATAGTATAGCTAACAACTTCATTTAATTCGTTGTAAAATTTTTACATTTGTTTAATGTTAACTATATTTATAAAGCTATATGAAACTGGAGACATGGTATACTCGTAAGAGTGTAATACCGTTATTTATAATAATATAATGTGCTATCATAAGTGTGAATGCACTACACACATAGATATTCAGATATACCTAGCACCTACCACAACTATGATATGATTTTTGTATATCAATTTTATTAGGAACTAGAATTCTTCTACTATCAGTATTACCAATATATTAGTACACAAAATGAATGAATATACAATAGAAGTATTACCACAAGTAAATATGTATACAGTTGAAGAGGATGAAAAATGATTGAAATGATTCAACCGAAACATTTTTCTTTTCTCTTTTTGAAATGAAAACGAATGCTAATATAAACATACAATATTCCTCATCATTTGTCAAAAGAGTGAAAGCATACTTAATAGTACTAATAATATTAGGAGGATTTTCAAAGAAATCTCCAGTTGAATCTGAAAGAACAAGAGAAAAAGATGATGCAGAATAATGAATATAAGTATGTGTTTGAGCATATAGTACCCTACTAGTAAAGTATCTAAAGTAAAGGAAAAAGTCGAGTGACATCGTTAAATAAATTGCAAACTCAAAAGAACCCGAAGTGGTTTTTTAGATATGTCATTTGCAAGTGTTATTACTATAAGAATGAGATAAGTATCTATACGCCAATTGCTTAAACCACTATGAATGAAATATGAAAGAAGATGAAATACAGATTCCATTTCCTCTCTATATGTGGCAATGCAGATATCTTTTTGCATTTAAACAAATCTAGATTTCCCACTCAAGATAAAATAAATCTATATCTGATAGCCCAATCCAAAAATACAATTTTATAGTAGACTTATTTAAATATGTATAATGTATGTATCTACTACCTACATAAACATGTAGTACAATACAATGTACATGTACAGAATAGCATAAAACCAAAAAGTTACTTTACCTCAACAAAATTTTAAAACATAAAATTTGATTAACTAGGAATCTTGAATAATCTATTCAGATTAATTACAAATATTCTTATTGGAAATTCAAGCTATGTATTAGGTACCTAACACAAACCGACCTACTATTTTAATTAAAATGTCTAAACATTTCCTCCAAATATCAAATTCCTTTTGATTATATTTAAATATGTACCTACTCGTAAACACCTATAGATTACTGATAGTAACTTGTATCTTTTATTCCGCTAGGACTAGGCTCTCCAGGAAACTTTTTGCGAGGGAAGAAACCAGGTGATGAAAATGATTTAATGACTGGAGCTTATGATCGAACTCAAGAGGAAAAAATTAATGAAAAACAAGGAACTCCACCATCAACAATAATTACTTCGACTATGGCATCTCAACCAGCAACGACCAGAAAAACTGTACAAACACACATGGTCGAATCCCAAGGTTCTCTAGGATCACCCACAAAAAGTACAACTAATAAACCAATGCCTGATCTTCCAGGATCCCTACCAATTCATTCTAAGGTAATTCATACTCAGTATTTTTAAGACTTGAAAAGTATGAGAAAACGATAAATTAAAACTAGTCATATAAGCATTTGAAATGTCAGTTTAACTATCGTTCGAGTTCGAAAAAATACTCGAAAGTAGGTAGGGTACCTATTCTACTTAAGAAAAATATCAGTAGGAAAACACGCATTTTCAAACTTTTAAAAATTCAATTAAGTTCCCAATTTTAAACTAGCTACCTAGAAATCCGTCATTAATAATAAAAAATATACCTACCATTCGTACAAGTATACTTATGGTATACATACAATAAGTTCATTTTCTATGTAAACCTCAAATATTTGCTTATTAAATGAAATAAATTTGTTTAGCTCGTCGTTATTCCAAGAGGAGAACTTGACGATGCAAATCTTCCAATGAACACCGAAGAACTCGAGTCAGGAATTCGTAGAGGAGGATATAATCGCACTTTTGTCGGCTCTATTCCATCGAGTATGATTCCAGGTAGGTGACTAATTATTCTCTATAGGAAACAAATCTTTGTATAAACAGTCTTCTCATAAGGAAATTGAAAATACTTTCGAAATTATAATAATATGTAATGCTACTTATATAATTAAATAATTATAAGAGAGGAAACTATTATACCTATATGAGCAATGCCTAAATATATAAGAGGAATTAGAAATTATCATTTCTAATTTTGTTCCAGGCTCTGAAATATTAGTGCAGGTATCTTCTATTTTCTATACAAGATTTACTAAATATATAGAAGGTACTAACTAGGTAATACTATTCAGTATTCATCTTCAGTATATAGGGTACCTACCTAACCTACTAGTAGTAGCAGGCTTATAATTTAGAATTATGAATTAGAATTATGCAATATGCTATATTTGCAGATACTTAACTTAAAACCTACTTGACTTCTTCTTTAAAGAAGTTGATGTTGATATACATCGCAAATTCGCAAGTACTTCACATTTAGGTGCTACGTGAGCCTACGAGTCGAGGTAATACACAAAACATTTCAATAGATAATTCATTTATATCTAGGAAATTCAATTATAGTAATCTAAAAGCAGTATTTCAGACAAGTGGAGGAGGGTACTTATTCCAATTTGGCATATAGATAATATTTTTTATTCCAAAAAGGCTTCACCATCATAATTCACCATACTTTTGTACTTGTGCCTATATTTATAGTACACAACCACCTTATAGTTTGTGTATTGAGTATTGACATAGATGATCAAAGATCTATAGATAAAAAAACATGTTTAAAGTAAAGAACTTTTTCATAAATACAGAATATATGAGTAAAATAAGACAAGAGTAAAAGCACTTTAGAAAGCAAATGATTTTTTTCAACTCCTACCTACTAAATTAGATATTTAAGATATTTGAATGTAAACGTAAACGTGTATATATTAACATAGTATGTATCTACGTACGGTAGGACTATACCTAATTTATATATTGATATTGATACCCTACTCTTTCATTTTTTAATATACATAGCTTAGGCTTTTCTAGTGGATATACCTATATAAGTATATAAGTATATAAGAAATTGAATATCTAGATTCTCTTGATTCTGAATCCACTATACTAGCCACAATCTATATTATCAAATTATACTTTACTCAATACCTTACCTAGGCATGATCTCCACAAATCCAAAATATAAAAATAAGTGGATAGATAAAACTTTGTTCCAATTGGATGAACAGAGAGTCGTTTTGATATCTAGCATATTAATAGTTCCTTTCATTTTTTTTTTCAAAAATGGAAGATCATATTTTTATGAGGAAGTAAATTATAATAGTTCAAGACCAGATTCAATCCCGTAAAGCTCAATAAGATAGCTGTAGCAGAGCAGAATAATTTGCAAAATTTAATTTATGTCAAAATGTATACATACAGATTATTCTTATTCTTATGTAGTAGGCAGTAAATAGGTTATTTTTATATACAAAGATGCTGATATTTTATCCTCTTTTCAAAGGGACAGCAAATCCTGAAGGTTATGTTTGTAGCACAAAGGGCAGTGTAGTAGGGGCAATTATTACGGTTCTACTCCTTCAAATCGGTCTATTCGGAAGTTTTTGGCTATTTTACCGTTCTAAACAAAGAGAATGGGATAAAGCAATGGGTCTTGAAGATCCTCATATTCTACCACATCATCAGCATCTCCCCCATAGATCGACTTCGACAACTTCATCCTCTACTTCTTTTTCAACATCTCCTGAGGTTAGATATATTTATTTAAAATTTAAATGTCCATATCGATATTAATTTTATACGTGTATTAAAATAATATTTTGTTTTTAGGTTATTTTTAGGTCCGTCTATGATAGACTCTCGGCTGGAGGTAGAAGGCCATTCCTAATACCATTTCCAAATTCACATTCTAATAGTTCAGCACATACGAATGGAAGACACGATTGAGAATTATCTTAAAATTAATTAAGTTCTACATACTCTAATTAAATTCCCAAAAACTGTCAACTACATTAGCGTTAATATTACTAGTATTATCGGTTCGACACTTTTTTTGTCGAAACAAATTCTTTCAAATGAATGATGATAATTATTATTTGCTACTAGTGAATTCAGAATATAATTACTAAATACTTCAAAGTAGGTAGTAGCAATAACTTGTGGTGGAATGGATGCATTTATACCTTACCTAATTCATTTCTCTTTTTGATACTTGAATAAAAACAATAACCTATAGAATCTTTCCTATTCCCTATTGCTTTTCTCCAGAATTTCTTTCTTAAGTGCTACTGGTACTTAAAGAAGAGCATAGAGTAGGCATACCTATCTACCTTATTCATTTATAGATTTAATACATTAATACAATATCATTTCCGAAATAATCTTTCCTCTTGAGTGAATTTTATAATTTCACCTTCAGCGATTTTCATTTGAGAAGTTGAATATGATTTTAGCTCTTATAAAATAAAATCTCTACCCGCTACCAAAGTGCTTTCAATTCCCTAAAGAAGAATAAAAAGAAGGATTATATTAATAGTAATATATATTATCTATACATAGGTATATTATAATGTTAAATGTGCTCCCTTCTAAATGCTATTTGTGTGTGCTTTACTCAAAAAAGATAAAGTGAATGAGAGTTTGCCTAGTTAACATACCTACATACATTACCTAGATACATACAAAGATACTGTTAGATAGTAGATACTAGAGCTATAGAAGCGAAACTTTTAATATTTATAAAGAGAATTCCTTCTAGCTATTATTGTAATCAGTTGATTTGGATAAATGCTAAAAATCATTATAGGACCACTATTAATACTTAAGTATCTTATGTTTAAAATAATATATATTTATCTCTCTGTTATACCTATCTAAAAACTGGGTACCTAGTTAAGATAAAATTTTAATTTTTTTAAAATACTTACATATTTTAAATAAGATACCTATCTATATTTTATATTTATAGAAAGAGAATTACATAATCGGTATGCAGATATAACATGAAATATACTATGTTTATGTAGGTACATACACTTACAGTATATTAATAATAAATCCTAAATAGCGTTAATTTTTATTTAGTTTAATAACCATACCTAAAAAGATAAATTTTTATAGTCTCATAACCAATTTTGTCATTCTCTATTTACCTTCTTTTACAAAGGAAAAAGTTAAACGATATTTATCTTTTGTACATACCTAAATATTATATAGCATCTATTATAAAACATACATATTAGCTGTAATTACTAACTACAACCTATATTATAATTATTATCTAGACTAGATGCTAATAACTTTTTACCTTTGCAATTAAAGTGGGTACTTTCTTTAGGATAATTGAAAAAAAAATCTTTAATTTAAATATAGGTAAACCTAATTTTACTAATTTGAGAAAGTCAAAAAAATGTAACTGATTGAATGAAAGAATGATAATATAAATACTTCTGGTACAAATGCAGATGCAAATGTAATAATGGAAATTGGAAATATCTAGGTATATAAGTTACCATAAACTGTGTATAAATTATAGTATTGAAAATATTTATAATAAAATTAGAAAAATAATTTTGAAATGAATTTTTTTTTTGGAATAAATTGTTATACTTTGTAATTAAAAATATCTTCATATAAATATTAATGATTCAATGACTAAATTAATGATACTTAACTTAAAAATAGAGTTTACAAAATTATACTGCATTAACAGAAAATAGCAAATTATTAACAAGCAAGTTTTCAAAAGGGTTGGATATTTGGGATTTTTTACCTACAGAATCTAGATGCAAGTCGAAATTTATACCAATTCTTGAATTTTTAATAGAATACAGATACCGTCAGATACCTAAATAACATTTCTTTGAAAAAGAAAATAGACAACTTGCTCGTATTTTCTAGAGTAAGTATTTTACACAATTTATAGGTAAAACAAATGTGCAGAAGGTAATATATCTACTACACTGATACTGATGAGCAGGTACCTATACCTAATATATAAGCGCACATACCTATATAATATAAGGATAACTACAGCAATATGCCTTGCTTGTACAAAAATTCAACTACCTACAAAACTACCTACAGATATAATATCAAAAGTACTTACTTTTGTTTTTCGATGCAGGTATTCATAACTGCTTATCAGTTACAAGGTATTTCTTTCATACCTTGTAACTGGTATGAAATCAAATTTGCGACTAGTTGCATGCCTCAATTAATTATTGATGCCTAGATAGTCTAAAATAACTAAAAAATGACTTTTGAGAGTAGGGAAAACTCGAAATGGAAGTATTTTTTATATCTTATTGGTGTGAATTTATTTGTAGGATACTCGTATGTTGGAGAACTTTATATTATTATTACAAGAGAAACTTTACTTCCTATCCTATCCTATCCTATCCTATCCTATCCTATCCTATCCTATCCTATCCTATCCATTTTCATATTTTAAATTTTAATATTAATAACTACCTACGATTTACTATGTTACATCTATTTAGAGCAATACTGTATAATACAAATACATTATGTAAGTAATAGGGTACTACAATATGGTACTACAATATCCCTTTTAAATTTTAGGTCATTTTCCTTTTTATCCTAAAATTACTCTTTAATATGTATATGTATTATATGCTACTCGTATTTAAATCTTAATTTTAACTCCATGCACCTACTAATAGTATGTTCTTACTTATGTACTAGCAATATTCGTATTATGAAAGAAATAGGAAATACATGTACCTAACTATGCAGTAGATAAATCTATCACAGAGAAAAAAAAATTATATGAAGAATGCAAATCCAAAATGCTTTCAGAAAATCCCTGGAGGCTTCTTTCCTCAAAAAACATAATAATGTTTTTAAACTCGATTGGTTTTCTTCAGATAAAAGAATAACTGAATGAAATGAAATCAAGAAGCATCTGAGAAAGAGGAGATAAGTTGCCTCTCAAGTCCTAAGCTATTTTTTATATAAAAATTAGCATCCATTTAATATTCAAGTAACAAACTAAAGATAACACGAATCGTTTCAATTTTTTCTATGAATATAAAATGAAAAACAAAAAAAATTTCTACAAATGTTTTGACATTCAAAATTTTGCAATAAATTCAACCTGAATTAATACATACCCTACTTATTCGATTTCACCAACACTAAATACCCCATTATAATACAAATACAAATAAGAGTATATAGGTAACCTAGTTAAAAGATACGAGAAAGAAATACACTCAAATTATATATAGCCTAGCCTACCCTAATAAAAGTATTACCTACCTAGTTGGAGTATTGAGTATGCCCATGCCCATTATACAATGTGCATTATTAAAAAATAGATCAAGCCCAAATTGGCCATTTAAAACTGTTCATTTTTTACCACTCTCTCTTTCTCTTGTAGGTACTCTTGACTAGGACGTGCTAAATAGACTCTTGAATTCTAAAGTAGAATCTAATCAAAGTAAGTCTCGTAATATTTCAAGTTGAATGAGATGGAAAAGTAATTTATGTGCAGGTCAATTCATTTTGTCTCTTTCTTTAGAACGAAACACCATTTTATTTCTACTACCCTACTATTAGTGCAACATGACTATACATACCTACCCTGCCACTATTTCTACAAGTAATATTTGGCAAGTGGATATGAATGTCAAGTGAATATTGTCAAAAAAGAAAAACGTCCAAGCAATGGTCATTTTAAAATGAATCAATTGATAAAAATAGTAGATATTATCGTTAGTATACTAGCAGTAGATCGTTTTTTGGACTCAATATATAATAAAAAATACAAGGGAATTTGAATCTTGAGGGTTTGGGGAGAGATAGGATAGTAGATGAAATTTAGATCTCAAAATTCACCAGTGAAAAAGAAAATGTAATATACCGTGCGCGCAATTCTGAATCATACGAGGAAATTGCAGAACATCCAAATTCCAAATCAACTCTATTCTGCTCTACTCTATATACTACTTTGTGTGTAATAAGTAATAGTAGGGTACTCTAATATACATAGGTATCGTAGTAGGTAACTTTTACTACTGAACTGAACAGAACAGATTATCGCTACTTATTTCTTTCCTTTCTCCTTTTGCTTTCTCTCAATTTCTCTCACAAGAGCTAAAAAACATAACTCTTGGGTAAGTCGAGACTCAGTCTCACATGAACTCTGTTGTTCAGTGGTCCTTAGTCCTTACAAAACACCCTTTTTTCCCAAATTTCAATTTTAATATGAATTCACTTGCCTGATTAACCCCAAAGTTTTTTCGTATCCGTAGGCATGTTATTCAAATATCATATTGTATGAAAAATTGAAAGTTTAAAATATTCACAAATTCAAACATCGAAATCGAATATACCTACTCATACTCTCAAATTACCCAGTGAGTGTAAAGAGGAATACATATAATTTATTATTTTAATTATAATACGAATCTTTATATTGTCAGCGCCCAAAGTGAAGACCAAGATCAACCCTTTAGATCTACAAGCCTGCCTAACTATCAATAATTTTGGTGAAACTATCCAATATGGCAAATGAAAGATTAATATTCAGTTTAACACTTTTAAATATTTTATTCTGCTGCTCAATTCAGTAAGTGCTTTTATTCTATACCTAAGTAATAAATTTTACTTAAGTTTATATTTAAATATACCAAAAAGTAATATAGTACTCACTACTCTCACTATTAAAAATTTACTTAAGATTAGTCAGTTATAAAGATATTGCTTATCTTATAGAGATAAATTGAATTTATTCTCAGTCATAAAAAACTTTATATATTATACATAAACTTTATACGGCATGTTTTTTTTATACAAGTACATTACCTAACTAACTAAAATGGCTAATGGTAAGTATAAATAAACTTCTTTCTTGCCAGCCAGCCAACCTAGTCATTAATTTACCAATTTACATAATAACTATCCATAAAATACAATTTTTAGTACTGTACATTTGATAAAATCTATTGACCCTAACATAATAAAAAGATATAGTAGGGTATAGTACCTTCAATTTACCAAATAGTATACAAAATACATGCATACGATATCTCTATCTCTATCTCAATCCTAATCCATCATTAATAAATGTGAGTTGACAATAAACAGTTGCTAACTTTTTTCAAATGTTATAACATTATGTTATCTTATCTTATTATTTAACTAAAGATAAAATATTGCGCCTACTTTATTTTGAGGCCTTTAAAAGTCTCCGGTCTTTTTTTAAATTTATCATAAACCGTCAAAAAACTTGTTAGAACTTTTATCAAATATCGATATCCTTCCCATTATACAGGGTGGACCAGAAACAACCCTCGAACTTTTTTTATTTTTAAATATTAAGTTAGGGGGTTGTTTCTGGCCTACCCTGTATATGAATGATGCATAAAATAGCTACACAAAATTTTCAAAAAAAAATAAAAAGATTTTTTCTGTTTAATCATAGATGAATTTATATAGGTAAATCATTTTCGATAAAATATAGGTATACCTAGGTACCTATATTTTATAATTTAAATAAAAAAGAGATAAAAACTTAATTTAATCTAACGATAAGAGAAAAGAGACTAACAATACTAAGGAACCAGTCAAAAGATTAAAAGATCTAAACGCGAATAAGGATGAAGATTTTAGTTTTTAGTGACCAATTTCTAACTTGAAATAAATAAGAGAAAGTGAAAGTAATTTATGAGAGAAAGTAGTATATTATGCTATGCATCTTAAGTTTCTCTTAACTGTAAGCATGAAAATTGTATCTCTGAAAGCATGTAATGTAATGTATGTGTGTACTGTATATTTAAGATTCCGGTTAAAATAAAAGTTGGATAAAATACTTTGTTTCATTTCTGCAATCTGCATTTCACAGGCAAGTCTATGGAGGAGGTGGTGTTAAACAAGTCGAGGAAGAAGATTCACAGCCGCCGTTAATTCTCGAGGATATATTTCCCAAGAATAAACTATATGATAGAATGGCTCATCCGAAAGAAAATGGTTAGAAAGCTTTTACTCATATTATTATGTTTGAGTTTAAACTTGAAAAATATCGTTTCAGATTTCTTCTACATTTTTTTTGCCAAGAGAATAATTTCAAATAGAATAGAGTATAAATAAGGCAAAGCAATGAGATATTACTTTGACTTCCTTGCCAAATACTGATGGCTCGTTGGTGAACCAAGTGTTCACACCAAAGTCCTTTTCTTCCCATTCAACTTATTCCTTTCATTTCTCATTTCACTTATCTTTCTTGTTCAAATTGCACATAAATGCACTCAAAACCTCAATCCTCTATTATAACCCTTTATCATCTTACTCTTTTTAACATTTTTTTCTACCAGGTCAAGCTACAGTCGTTTTATTCCACGTAACAGTTATGAGTCTGGATTCTATTGACGAAAATTCTATGGTAAGTTATGTTTTAAACATGCACATTAAATCCGCTTTTTTGAAAAACATTTGTAAGTACTGGCATGAAAGACCAAAAGGGTTCCATTTCATATACAGATACATAGTAGTGTAAGTATATGCCTACCTACCAGTAATATATTAGATCAGTGAATCTTTTCTTAAGATTTACTTCAAAAAACACATCACATAGACCGACCAAAAGTAAAAAGAGTAAAAATCTCAAACCGATATCCTTTTGTATGCTTGCTGACCCTCAGTCTAAGTATTGTACTTTTTTTACTATTATTTCTGCTACTTACTTGATGCAATCAAGGAGAAAAAGTAAACGCAAAAACTTTTTTGCTTAAAATTGATTCTGTACTAACATACAGTAGGCAGAAAAAAACAAAGAAGATTTTACCAAGTTAAAACCATGAAAGGTTAATAATATAAATTATTTAAACAAGCTACAAATGTTACCCAGTTCTAATCTATGCTTATAGACGTACTTATATAAAACAATTTCAAAACAAAACTTATTTAATCTGTGCATGAAAAGGAAAAGACAAAAAAAAAATTAAAAATTATGTTGTTCAAAATGAATATGAGAACATTCATATTGTACGAATATTAGCACTAGATAGTTGTCTAAGTTGCTAGTTGCTTAATAGTTGTAGTCGTGTCGTGTATGATATGCATTGTAAGAATTTTACAAAATCCGTTACTTTATAAATTAACTAGATACCTAAATATATTACAAGTATTTAGAAGTAGCAAAATGATTTATAGAATTTGAGATATATACAGATATAGTGTACCTATTTCAAAGAAAAAGTTTTCTTCAAATAAAAAGAAGAAATTACGAGTAAATGAATATAAATAAAACTCATCGAGCTTCCCTTAAAATCATACGCATTTCGTTTCCTATAATTTTTTTGTGTAAAGCTTAAATTAAAATATCAGCTCAAAATAAATACTCTTTACAAATATATACTATGTAGTTATTTTACTCAAATTTTGTAAAATTACGACAACATAATATTCATCTAATAGTGTTAGTATACACTGTATAATTTGATACAAGCAGTCCTGCACTATAATTAATTTACTTGTAAAGGTGCTATTTTCCTAAATAAATATTTTTTTAAATTAGTAAGACAGCAATCAGCAATATAGTGTAATAGACAAGATAAATCTATAGGTTGCAAACAATAACATAAAATTCAATTTAACTATTCTTAGGTATGTTATGTATAAGGCACAAAGAAAAGATTACCAGCAGGACTTATTTCAAGAGATTTTAAAAGAAATTTATTGCAAATACGATACTCTAACGTGACTTTGTGACCCAATATTTTTGGATTGGATTTAACCTGTTACTTTCACCAATAAAAATAAATAAACGCATTGCAAAGACAATATTGTTTTTACTTGATTATACTACTTTTGTAGTACTATTGTCTACATAATATGTACATACAAACCTATAAAGAGTATAGAAGTTTAGTTATTAAGTAGGTAGGGTACAAATTCTTTGAAAAGCAATCAATTTCCTAGCCCACTAACGATGAAAGAAAATAGAAAATAAAATATAGTGTACTTGATAATCTCATATTTCTTAACTTTGGAGAACATCGATACTATTCTTTTTTATACACTCTATTGTAGTATGTACCTGTATATTATACCTATCTAAATAATAACGTAGTGGAGTAATAAATACAGATAAAATGAGATATAAAATACAAAAGAAGGATACTATACATAGGTATTATTTTAACTGTTTACTATGACTGTTGTAGTCTTTCTAAATCCTATCTTAGAAAAATAATAAGGTAGCCAGTAGCCACTGTCGTGGGCTTCCGATCTTACATAATTGCTTTTCAATTCCATACGGTGATCTTGAGATTTAGAAGAAATATCAATAGAACCTACCTACTCAAGTTATTATACCAGTAATACTATCTAGTACTATTAGAATCACAGTCCTGTCGACTACTTTCAACTCCTTGGCTTAAATATCTCTCCTGCTTCCTGAATATCAAAAAGTAGTGTTCAAAAAAACTTGTATAGAAAGTAAAAGTAGGTATATATTGATAAGAGTAGTGTGACTATTATAGTGAAACAGCACGTGTGCTTGTAGAACCTTTTACATTATTTAGTAGGGTACCTAGGTACTATACCAGTATTATTTAGTGTGATAGTACTACATAAGTAGATTGCTGAAATATATTGTAGTAAGGATATGTATAATATGTACAATCTATATAAGTACGAATTTGTTGGAATTGAAATGAAAATCTTATTATTGTTAATAGATAAAATGCATAGAAAAGATTTATGCTTTAAATAAAAATAAATTTATAATAAATTATGTTTTAGACTTTTGTTGCTGATATTTTTTTTGGACAAAGCTGGAAAGATCATCGTCTTCAGTAGGATAATTTATTTGCTCATGGAGGATTTAAAATTTAAAAATTCAGAACCAGAGTGAAATTTTTATCAGTTGCTAATATTTACACTATTGACTATGATAATATAGACATAGACATCCATTACAATTCTCTACTATGTATTAAACAAGTTCGATTGCTTATTTATAAGCTTAAAAGCTTAAAAGGCAATCGAACTAACCGTAAGGATAGACCCAAAGTTATCTTTTTATACCCAAAAATCAAGACTTATTACTTTAAAAAAATTTAACTTTTATGAATTCCCTTTTTGTTGAAATTTTAAACCTTTTAAAGTCAAATATAACATAACTTATACTTCTAGGTAAGTTAAGAGTCAAATGTGTGTAAACCATAGACTTAGTTGTTAGTCCAGAAATAAACTTAAATCCAAACTTCACTCTGCTCTGGTACTAAAAATAAGATGTATTTTTTGAATCGTCCAAGAGCAAATAAATAATCCTACTGTAAGGATGCCATCAAATATAACTTCCTACCGACTACTTCCAACTTCTTGGCTTAAATATATCTGGTACTATTTTAAACTTAAATTATTTATTATCTGCCATAAAATTCAGTAAAATCACAGAATACTAAAATCCTATTTCTTAATTCAAAATAAAATGTACTTTTTTTTAAATATAGGAGACCTGATAGTTTTTTTAAGAATGCTAAAGTAAGATTATAAATTTCGATTTTTCCCTTTCACAATTTTTTAGCAAAATTCAAAACTTTACATTCAAAAATATATCAAAATCTTTTCTTTTTTTTCTACTAATTTTTCGCATTTCAAACGATGAGCAGAGTGTCACATTTCAAACGATGACGATTCCGAATGAGTAAGTAATTAAGGAAGGAAAGATTAAGAAAATCTTTCCCTTCCCCTTGATATATATGCAGAATTAAAACTATTTTTAAATAAATACCTATACCTGCCTACGCCTACTAACTTTTTTTCAATTTTCTACTTCATAGATATATATGGCTTTACAATGATAGAACCGTAAGAAAAAATATGAGGAAAAGTGTATTTTATCATTAACTTTATAATGCTTTTAACAGATTCTTTATATGGTCAAGTAAGTTTCTAAAACTTTTTTCAAGTACAAATATGCTCTTCGTTATCGTTATCACTATTATTCTGCTTAATTATAAAAATTTCCCATGTTTTTAATGCATATTAAAACAGGTTAACACTACTGTTATCGTGCTCAATGTCTTTTGTGTAAGTCGATGACTAGTTTAAAAAAAAAATTTTTATTAATTGAAATTGAAATCAAAATTACATTTTCTTACAAAATAAAATTCAGATATTATCCTCACGACACTCAACAGTGTGCTCTAAAAATTGAAAGTTGTAAGAAAAAAATATGTAGTATATTTCTCACTTTTTTGGGAAAAAATCTCAATATGTACACTGTATCTGTTCTATTATATTTTTCATATCACAGTATCACATACTACAACAGATTTGCAATTTATTTGGGATCCAAAGCTTCCACTTGATGTGTCTAGCTCGATTGAATTGCCTCAACTCGATCTGTTATTAAACGAAACAGGCGATTGTACACAAGTATATTCTACAGGGTAACTACAACTTACTATAATATAAATCCCAATATAATTATTTTATAAAAAAAGAGTGTCATGCATAAAAACCTATTTCTTCTATTTACTTTCCCTTTACTTTCTTAGAAATTTCACTTGTGTAGAGGTAAGTTACATTTTTTTTCGTTCGATTAATAAAATTTGTTTTTATGGGTAGTATATAGTCAATTTAGGCTAAACTACAGTAGCTCATGCTGAACCGATAGATATTTACAATTATAAAGGCAATTTAAAATTTAAAATACATAAATATAATCCGAAATAACCGTCATTTCGTCTCTAGTTCTATCACTCATCGTCATCGTATTAATACATACTATTGCTGTATCACCTACTTTCGCTACTTAAGAATCTTGTAGGTTATATACAGTTGACAGTTATACAATTTTTAAATACAGTTTATACAAGTTATCTAATCATAAAATAAAATAACTAATAACAGGATACTATATTATAAGTAAATAACTAAAAAATAATTGGATGAGTTTTATTCAAACTTTACTCAAGATAGAACAAACTAAACAGAAATAAAACATTTGCCTAATACCTACCTATCTACTAGGTACCTACTCAAGATGAGATTAAATACTTCGTGAAAATATAATTTGTTTTTAATATGTTCCATTAAATGAAGATTACAACATAATAGGATAGGGTAGGTATAGAGTATATAAAAAGAAACTTTAAGTTTCTAATGTTCTAATCCTTTACCTACCTGATTAAATTTCTAATCTACCTAATCTAATAACTTACAATATCTAGGTATTTGTTTTTAATCTATTCGTCAAGACCTATACCTACTAGACATATTAATGTACCCTTTACCCTCTATTTCAAATCATCAAGTGAATCAATAGAAAAAGGGAATAACATATCAAAAGAGAGTGAAAGCTCGATTTGTATCTAAAGAATCGGTATACCTACCTACCTAACCTACTTTTTTTAGAATTTTAAGAGATTATAAACTTGATGATATTAAATAACTATTAGGTACTGAAATTTCGACAAAGGATAAGTTATACTAAAATTTCTAGCTAATCCATGAAACTCAATTGCAAGTGTGCAATTAATTCCAAATAAAACTACATGAAAGGTGAAAGGGTACCTAGCTGTTCGTAATTTAAGAAAGGAATGTATGCTATAATGTCAGTACATTATACTGATACAGTACAGATACTTTACTAACAGGCAAGAATTCCAGTTACCTACATAAAAGTTACTATGACCTACTTACAAACAACCTCACAAGTTACCATTTTTTTATAATCGATATTAGTTTTTGAAATCGCCATTTTTAATGCAAAGAAGAAAAAATTACTTATCCTTAGCAGTTAATATGAGCATATTATAATTATATTAAATATAAATCCGTTAAAATAGGATTATTCTAATCTACCCATACTTACTAGCAGCTTAGGTAAAAGTAATTTCAATGCCTAATACTTTTTTGTTTTATATTAAGGTTGTTTTCACTTTTAAAAGAAGGCTCGGATACTATCTTGTCCATACTTATGTTCCTACATGTTTAATAGTAATTATGTCTTGGTAAGAACAAGAACTTTGAAATCATATCTCTCACTAGTTATTAAATTTTTATTATTTTTATCAATATAGGATATCATTTTTTATGAAACCAGAAGCAGGTAAGTATCTAACCATAAGTATAACATAACTCTAATTTCTTATGATTAATTTTAAGAAAAATATCGGTAAAAGAAAAAATTACATATGAACTTTACAATTTCAGTTCCAGCCCGAGTTACACTAGGTATACTTTTACAGATTAGCTATGCAAAAATAAAATAACATGAGATTTTTCAATATTTATATGTATGTAAAATAAAATGATTCACTTAATAGGTGTTACATCTCTTCTAACCTTATCAACTCAGCATGCGAATTCACAAAAATATTTGCCTCCTGTTAGTTACATAAAAGTAAGTGCTATATCTGTAATTAGTATTAATTAGGTAGTATTGGAATTTTTATGTAAGTATTTGTACAGAACAGAAAAAGAAAAACTAATTTTAAAAATAAAATGTAGTAGGTATTTGGATATTTTTTAATCTTATTTTGACTAATCTCATGAATACACCATAGGTTATTGATATATTTATGAATACGTGTACATTTTTCGGTAAGTGAGTTTCTAAATTAAAAAGACTACCTAGGTACTACCACTAATTATCACAATAATTACTTATTTTGTTTGTATTAGTATTTCTATCTTTAATGGAATACGCCATCGTTAACGTTATTATGGGAGACTTGATAGAAAACAGAGAATTACTAGTTCAAAAAAGTATTCGCAAAGAAAGAAAATCCTTTTTTAAATCTTCATCGGCACGTCGTGAAACAGAGGCAAATAGTACGAATAGTAAGGTACCCTTTAAGACACAAATTATTTCTATTTCTATTATTTCATATAATCTTGAATATTATAGAATGGGGAGCAAATACCTATGAAAGATTTGGATTTGGATCAAGAAGCCTCAACGAATCAAGTACCATCCCCATCAGCCCCTTTATATTATAAGCATATGGCCAAACGCGAGCTAGCACTTTCAATAGATTATTTTTCAAGAATTTTCTTTCCCCTTTCCTTCGCATTAGTTAACATTTCTTACTGGATCTTTGTCCTATTTTTACTATGACCGCCCGGATTATCTTATCGAATCCGAAATCCGAATTAATCCTACTCAATTTCAGTCCAACTATTTCTAAGTAAGTTCTTACTATTTAATTAAATTGTCAATGTTAATTTACTTACGTCTTCTTCTTTTAGGTGGAGAAACTGGACGGCAGTCAACCTTTTCATCCTTATTATTCAAACTAATTTCTCCATCATTAGTCGTTGCATCCAAATTATCTGCCATTGTCTCGTCATTTCCACAAACGTTATTGCTTCCTTTACTATTCACTTTCTGGACTTCATTTGAGCAAATCACCGCATTAGTGGATACCGAGATTGTTACTTTATCTGAAATGACATGGTCATCATTGATTTCCATAACTGAAACCATCTTGTACTATAAATAAAAAAAATAATTAATTACTTTTACCTTTATTCATTTCAATCTTTCAATCTTTCAATTTTATTTAATAAACCTTAAAGAGTATGTATTAAATGTATAGAATGTAAGTATATATAAGATAATAGTAATTAATGATATCTATATCTACCTAGTAGTGTAGTAATCTGTATCTATAAAATAAAGAACATTTTTTAATATATTCTGTATACCTAAGGTATCTAATCCTAAGTTTAATATTTCGTTAACAGATAAATTCTAAAATTGGAATTTCGTTTAACATTTTTTTATTACAATTTTTTGAAATTGAAATATTGTATCTTTACCTTTACAATATTTCAGCTATCTTTACGCTTAGGAAGATCTATTGACAATTGGAAAATGAAACGATAAAGAAGGGGTTTCTATTTAGAATTTTGTATAACTATGCAAAATACATGCCCAATATCTTTTTTTGTTTAAAAAATTTAGGCATAATATTTTTCAGATTTTTAAGATTTATCATAATCATTAATCATTCATATCGTCGAAAATATATGACTTGCACTACCTACCTACTTTAATCTGTATTACATAGGTAGTTAGTAGTAGGTAGTAGGTAGGTACGTATTTTTAATGCTAGCCTAATTGGGTAAAGTATAATGTGCATTTATCTTGAGATTAAACAACAAAATTTAGTATAATTAGTAAGGTATATAGTATTTTATTTACCTATTAAAAATATAAAATTACTTTAATAAATATCTTAAAGTTCGGTTAACAGCTAAAGTTAAACTAACTTATAAAAAATAGTTAGTAATAAAATAATATTCCTAGAAAAAAGCACTTTATGATATGTTTTTAATTCAAGTTGTACATTTCTCGCTTAAAAATGATATACATATATCGATAGATTCGGTAGATATTTTATAGGCATTCAACCTTGGACCTTGACCTTACTGAAAATTATATAATACAATACGAGATATTATGATACTTGCTTTGAATTTCACTTTGTTTCGTATCTAATAAAACTAGTTAGTTATAACTTGTAGTAGGTATGCATTTTGAATGTAAAAAACCTACATATTATATACATAGGTAGTATAAAACTATCTAGTATACCTGCAGACTGAAGACCCTATCTAAACATATTTAAAAATTCTAGTGCCTATGCCTAAATAGTATTTTATAAATTTTATGACTCAAACGGATACAAGCATAATATGTACACCTGTACAGGTTGAGTAGAATTTGGCACTTTATTGCAAGCAAATGAATCTGTCTCATTCACAGCAAAACAAAAACTTAGCATTAGCTAAGTTAGCCTATCTTGTTTTTTACTACAAACTTATCCTTAGCTGGGTTTGATAGTAACCAAACCAGAACCAAATCAGACTCCAGCAGCAGAGATCAATATTAAACAATTAAATTAAAAATATTTAAAATATTTACAACCTAACCGTAATTGTAATACTCAACTCGTTTTTGAAATCTACCGAGTCGAAAATAGATTTCAAATAAATTAGTTCTTTGATTACATGGTTCTGGCTATCTATATTTCAATTTCGTTCAATAATAAGTATAAGTAGGAACATTTTGTAATATTTTGTAAAATTAAAAACACAATTTGAATTGAAACATACAAGTTACGCTTTTACTTTTAAATTGTAGTAAACATAATAAACATTATAGTAAAATTAACGAAAATGTTTAAAAGATTAAGTCATGTGTTGCTCTTCTCGTCAAGTGCATTAATTTTGTGGTTGGCAAACCCTGGAGAATCACTTTTTTCGTTTCATCCTACATTCATGTGCCTTGGAGTAAGCTAATTTAATTTATTAACTGCTAATTTTGAGACCTGACATAAATGTCTTGCTCTGTGCTTTGTTAGTTGGATTTTTATTAGGTTCTCTACTACATATTTTAATTTTTAATTCTATTCAAAACTCCACGCTAATTTTCTAATCTAATTCTAAGTAAATATGTAATAATAAATATGAATGAGTACCCTATATATATTATGAACATGCAATACGGGAGTTGATAAAAATATAGATTATTTTTTTTACTTCATCTATAACTAATACTATACCTTCTTATCTTACATACCTATAGGGGGGGACAATAATTTAAATTTATTTCTGACTTCATTTATAATCGAAGTTTGCATTACATACACAGAACAGATAT
>JAQIXA010000174.1:0-57249 GCA_034699045.1 Nanhermannia cf. coronata Gr-Ori-00579 | reverse complement strand
CTTGTATATTTGGGTTCATATCTTGGCCGCTAGGGTACTTTGAAAATTTCCATAAAACAGTGTGTTACTAAAACCTGCCTAAAAACCGTTAGAAACGACTTTTGACAAAACCAAAAATTTAGTGAATCACAATTATGTCCTTCTATAAGAAAAATTTTTTGTTGACCCAATATGACCCATAGGGTCATGGGAATCGATGTACCTTTATAAAATTATGCAAAAATTTTTACTTTTTATTTTTTTTAAAGTACTTAAAATAATTTTTTTTACAAAACAAAAAATATGTAAGCTCAAAATAAGTCCCTCTATCGAATGAAACTAATTTCAAGAATTTATGACCCTTGGGTCATAGTCAAAACCACGTACCTTTACCCAAAAACCTTGTTTTTTTGAGTTTTTTGGCCAAATTTTTTAAGGCATGTCTCATAATGCCCCAATTTTAATATATTTGGATAGATCTCGCCTAGACGGATTCAACTATATAAAATACTTGTATATTTGGGTTCATATCTTGGCCGCTAGGGTACTTTGAAAATTTCCATAAAACAGTGTGTTACTAAAACCTGTTTAAAATCCGTTTAAATTAACTTTTCGAAAAAAGAAAAATTTAGTAAATCACAATTATGTCCCTCTATCAGAAAAAATTTTTGTTGACCCAATATGACCCATAGGGTCATGGGAATCGATGTACCTTTAGGGCGGACCAGCTAAAATGAAAATTAGCATATCTTTGCCTATGGCGCGAATTTCAAAAATCCGTTAAAATTGTAATCTTGTATTGTCATTAGGTACAACATATTAAAAAATTAGAAAATTTTAAAATCCAAATTTTTTTTTACTACAGAGACCTATTAAACTTGCTCTTAATTCAGCACAGAAAACCCTCACTATGGTCTAATTGTACTATACAGGCATTTACATGTAAGACCAAATTGAAGTTTTTCACTGCTGAATTAAATGAATAAATTAAAACCATACCTTTTAGCTATTTGATAAAAAACTCCTAAAAACAAAGCACTTGTGACTAAATGAACTGGTACCAACACATACCTAAAAAATACAAATAAGATTTTTTTAAGAACTTGAACTTCTTGATGGGTTCTGAAAATCCAAGCTTTGACCTCTAATACATAGACAGATAAATGTCAAATTGAGGACAAAATTTGGCTTTTCAGAGCAGAATTCGACTACTTGAACTTACCAATAATCCTTGTACATTTGCTTAATAGTTTGGAAGAGTGACTTCTTATTTTTGGGATCCTGATTCTGAACATTTTTCTGATCCAATGGAACACTTAATGGTGGCTGTTTAAATCGACTCGATGATGACATGTGACGAATTAGATCTTGACATAAAAGTGACGATGCCGTCCGCGTCACCTTTTTAATTTTACCATCACCTGTATCATCACCAAGTCCAAAACCAGCTGAAGCTGAACACAGTGGTCTAACTAAACTACGACAAGTACCTATGCTTATAGGACATGATGTACGTAAAAATTTAAATCTTGATGATCTTAATGGTGTATTTAATTGTAATTGAATATTAGATGGATTCGGCCGGCACAAAGAGACAAATAGAGGTAATTGACGATGAACCAAATTGTTCATTTTGTCCAAATGAACAAGGTGAAGATGACTAGATTTACTTCCTCAAGGCCAACGGTCTGACCTTGTCCTGTCACTTTTTACAGATTCACTTGACCTTATCAAATTTTGGACATAAAAATCTTAAAAATTAAAAATTTTGATTACAATAATTTTTTGAGATTTTGACTTTTTTTTTGGTTTGGGTTTTTCAATTTTTGATTGTAAAAGGTTCTAAATCTATTCTTATCAGGGAGCTGAGGCCGGTAATAATTTTGAAATTATTTCAACTTGCAAATTCCAAATTGCAAATTGCAGCACTTTGCACAAGCAAAAAAAGCAAAAAAATTTTTAAAAAAAAGTAAATTTCATTTAATTTTTTTGTTTAATTGTAATTGTAATCGGATCACTCTACATTATATTATAGTTAATTGACGAACCGGTTTTAGCTGAAGGAAGGTAGTACTTTATTTGTTTTTTATTTTTAGTTTTAAATAGTAGAGATTTTGGTTTTGGCTCAGTTTCAGTTTCATTATTGAATTGCTAATTGTATTGATTCAATACTATTGAATTGATGATTTTTGAATGCCTGAAACTGAAAAACCTGATTTTGGCCTCTACTCTAATTCTAATCTACATTCGAATTTTAATGCATTTAGGTACTTATAAAATTTAGGCCAATATTTTTATATGGTTTGTCAGAGCTGGATTAAATAAACTAACTTGCCTTTAAAGTAATTTTTAGCTTGCATTTTAATATTTTAATTTTCGTATTCTTCTACTACTACTGCTACGCTACTGTTATGCTATATAGGTATTTGTAATTTTAGATTTAGGTGTATAAAAGTAAAACTATTCATGAGATAAGTGATTAGGCTGTGAAAAACCAGATTTCGGTATCATATTTTTTATTTAGGTATGTTTGTATGTAATTTTTAACCTTATCAAAGTGATTTTTAGAACATGATAATTTATATTACATATCAGTAGTAAATTAATTAATGGATATAAAAGTAGAAGACACTGATTTAGGAAGATTTAGGAAATCGATTTAATAACTTCTCTTAGGTTATATTTTATCAAATCAGTTATGATAATTCTTTCCTCAATTTTACCATTCGTTTACAAACAATACTTGAAAAAGCAAATCAATATCCAGTCAAAGATTGAAATAATCGGTTTTCTAGATAGATTTTTATTTCTTATACCTACTTAAGTCCTAATGTTTCTTAAATTTTTTTAGAAAAGGATCAAAAGGATGGTCTTTGAATTACCAATGCAATGGTGGAGCGTATCTTAAAAATTCAAGTTTGGAATCATATTTAGGATTCTGCATGAATTTTGACCGGACGCAGAACAGAATTACCTTTAAAGTGAAAAATGTCAATTTTAAAGAATATTTTCAAGTTTGGGTGGAACTTAAATAAATTATATAACCTTCGGCATCTCCGTATGAATATTATTTTACCAACTGGTGCAGTTAGAAAATGTACTACATTTCCTTTTGAAAATGAATGTCTACCTTCAAGGTAATTTAATTTAATTGACAAATTATAATAGATTCATAGATTCATAAATTCATAGATTTTTTTTTTTTTTTTTTACTTCAGTGATGAATTGGAGCACTTGAGATCTAATCTATATCCGGAGGATCCAGAAGTCACAAAAATTTATAATGCTAAATCAATTCAAGAAGTTTTCAACCTTGTAGAGTCAAAATTCAGAGGAAATGAAGATTTAGATAGTAAAATTGCTAGTAAGTGAATAATTTTCGTTCGTTTTTACTTTTACGGTTACGTAAACATAAAAAGGTTCTTTTTTACACAATATTTTATTTTAGGTCAAGCACTTGTGTCAATATACGATATAACTAAATTAATTAACAGATATTATGAAGACGATTCATTTAAAGAAGTTAAAAAGAATAATATTTATAATATAATAATCAAGACTGTTGTTGCTAAATGTTCCGAATTAAATGAATCCGCCTTGAGTACTTGCATCTTAAGTTTAAGAAAATTAAATTACAGGATAAAAAGGTAATACATAATACTTAACTACTATTTGAAATAAGCAATTGAATAACGTATGTAAGGTACATACATTAAATTCTCATTTATGGAATTTAATTACCTAATTCTTTTTAATTTCTTTAAATCTTGAAGCTTAGACTGTCTTCCATTACTGAATGAACTTTTATCGAGAGGTGATTTATCTTTTGAGGCTTTTTCAAAATTATTTACTAGTTTACGTAATGAAAGTCTTTTTGGTAAGCTTTTGAGAATATTTACCTATATAACTTTTTATATCGTAATACCAATAATAACTTAGCTCTTTTATGAAACTTTTTTTAGGCAGACTAACGTATTGTGAATTATATCCTCGTCTTCAAAGTTTAATACAAAATGTGCAAACTGATTTGGATCTTCGTCTAATTAGTATCTGTATTAGAGCATGTTCAAGTTGTTTAAGTGAAAAACTTCTATCTGAATATAAAGATAAAGTAAATTCATTTTTAAATGACTCAATAAAATCTGCGGAATTAGAGACTATCACACTTATCAAGAGTTTTCTAGCCTTAAATGACTCACTAGAATTTAAAGACATGCATGAAAATAATCAATTACTAACGAAAGTCGGAAATCTACTCGCTACAAAATTGGATAATATAACTCCAGCCGAAATTATCGCGTTTCAAAGGTATATCGAACACAAAAGAAGTAAGAAAAGAAATATGCATAATACAAAATCTAATTAATTTAATAAACCAAGTGTAGAATGTATATTTATTTATTTATATTTTGTATTTTGTATTTTAGTAGGTCCTGCTGAATTAAACAATGCGTTAAATCAAAGATTGTCTAGATTAATAGAAGTTGAAGATGATAATGTGACCAAATTAGAGCTCTTTTCTGTATATTCACCAATGTTAAAAAATCTAAAGCAAAGGAAAGAAGTTGGAAAGTTTGTAGAGAATTTTTTAAATGAAATCCAAACGCCATCACAAAGTTATATAAGTATTTTAATAAAATGCTTAAAAAATATGAGATCAAATCATTCTCACGAAATGTACAAAAAATTTTGGACATCATTTGAATTGAATCCAACAGATTTCAAATTTAATATTCAATTAGGAATGAATTATTTAACCTTTTATCTCGGTGTTCGATGTCGAAATTTTAACTTTGAAGTAAGTACAAAGTACAAAGTCATTTTTATAACCCTATACATTATCATTATCTAATATCTATATACCAGGTATTTAATATTTTAACATTTTCTTTTTGTCTAGTTCAAAATGAAGGAAATATATAATCTATATATTTACAACTATGTGAATCGTTTACCTTCCCATATTGTTTTTCGCCCCAGGTATTCATAATAATTATATTATAAATAATACAAAAAACAAACTGATTCTATATATTTCCGTTTTATTAAATTCAGAGATTTTGCTGTGATTTTTTCTTATCTTATTGCTTTCGGCTCACCACACGATTTATTATTCGAATTAAGATATTTTAAAATTATACAGGTGAGTCATTTCTAAAATTATTACCTATCAGTATTTGTTTCAACAAGAAAACTCAATATTAATATTTTAATCATTTCTTTTTATAAAACTATCTCAGGACTTTGCTCATCAATTTAGGATTCAAGACTTGAATTTATTATCTAAAGGATTTGAGATTCAATTAGAGTTTAATAATTTCAGAGAATTTCCAAGACTTGTGGAGATTTCGTCCATTATTGAAGAACAATGTGCTTTAAAGTTCAATCAAGGAGATGATGAGGCAGATTTACAAATTGGAAGAATTCTCTTAGCAATAAAACGTTCTGAAAACTCGCCATTTTTTGAAGCTTGTATTGATTCATATGATATAAATAAGCTTGTAAAAGAGGATGTTGAACACGAAACAAAATATGTAGGGAATCTATTAGCTATCCTTACATCTAGTAATTATTATTCTCCAAAAATAATTGCTCAGCTACAAGAATACCTTAAAGTTAAATCTCGTGTAGAAAATCCTCATTTAGCTGAACGTATGCTATCAGCTATCTTTGTTTTGGGAGCTGATACCTTAATGGATCGCGAAACACTTTCAAGTTAGTTTTTTTAATTATTCATTATTATATCAGTATTCTTAATATTTTTGAATTTTTCATTAAACCATTCTTTACTTTTCAGACATTGGAAGAACCATTGAAAGGTTTTTTACTTTTTTTATTATATATTAAGTAACTCAATTAAATTTAATGTACTTTTCAAATGATTTCAGAAATAAGGAATCCTACTCAACTCTATCACTTCTTAATTCATCAATGTTTCTTTGTTATTGTAATTCTGCTAGTTCAACACTAATAAGCCATATATTTTCCGTAAATTTCTTAGATCAAGGTGAGATACAAAAAAGCCAAAGAAAGCAGAACATTGTTAAATATGTATTTGATTTTTTCATATTTTTAGTCGATGAGGAAATCTCAGTCGCCTTTGGCTCGGTAAGAATAGACATTGTAATTATATCGTAAAACTAAAAAGAACTAAGTAATTTATAATTTGTAAAAAAATTTTCAATTTCAAAGGGATATCCTTTAAAATTAAGACAACTTTTTATGGAGCTAAATCGAGCTGTATGTATTTCGATGCCTCATTGTTCCGTTCCGTGGTTTCATGAAAAGTTCTGCCAAAACATCAACTCAGTTTGTAATATTAAATAAAAATATAATTAATAAATACATACTAGAAATAATTACGCTAATTGAAATACTAAAATATTTTTTTCACAGCATCTCCACCTAAAGAATCCTATTTGCATGAAGAAATTGAGGATATTTTGTCACAAGTTATTGGTCTTAGCTTTGTACAAAAGAACACTCAATCACCTTACTTTTATCGGATAGACTTTCAAATAGATTTTGACAAAAATAAGATACCGATCAAAGTTACTGGAAATAAAACTTCAATTGAAACATCAGTTCGTGTAGCGATCAAAATTTTAAATCCAGGTGCTTATACCAAAGGTACATATTATTTTGTTATAAGTTTTACTTATTCTAAAGTTTTTTATACTAGAAATAGAAATGCTTATATTTTTACTTATTTTTTTAGGTACAAGAAATTTAAAAGGCTCAGTTAAGCAGATAAAAAAGCATCTCGAGATTTTAGGCTACAAAGTTATCTTAATAGACTATCACCTATTTAATAGCCTACATATGTCTGAAATGAATGCTAAACAAAATTATATTGAGAAGCAATTGTTTGGATAATTACCTATATCATTCATTTTATATAAAAAAAATAAAGTTTAGTATTTTTGATGATTTAAATATAACCTACTGACTATCAGACAGAGACCTACCCATTTTTTAAAAATCTATTAAATAGATGCTTACTACTTATATAGAATATCTAGATAGCTACTTAGTATAATGGAAAAAAGATAACCTTGTCCTTTATGATTTTTAATTTATTATTCATTCAAAAAATCATCCCCAACTACGGAGTAATTAAAAGGATCCCAAGTACTACGATATTATAAGCATATTTTTATCAATTTATTAGAGTTTATTTTAGATTTTCTATACAATATGCATTTATTGCTATTACATTTCGAGAAAAATAATATACATTTTTTTTTAAATTTTTTACAAATGATTAATGTAGGATAATTTAGGTTAAGAACAATACATAGTTTTTTTTGAAGACAGAAATTTTTGACACATACAGGGTGCAAATACAATAATGTAGAGATTAATTATTAATGGGTATTTTATATGAGAATTTTAGGACACGGATCTTTGAGAATGGGACTTTTTAGTTTTTAGGTAGGTAATAGAGATTATTTAGATTTAGATACATATAATATTGTGTAATAGTAGGGTATGTTATAACTTATCCTTATCCTTATCAAACAATCGAGTGAAAAATCTGACATGACAATTAATTATTAGGTATGTATTTACAAGAATTTACAAGTTGAATTAGATTAGGTACTATTTTATATTTAGTAGGTAATTATAAAAGTATAAAAAGCGAATATCAATTAGTTAGTGAGTATTTTATGTACAAATGTAATATTAAGTAGGTAGGTAATCATTAATCATTAATAAGTGTGTTTTTGAGATCGTTGAATAAATACTAAAAAATTTAGTTTTGTCAGTCTTATGATGTCAATAAATTAATTTGTACATATTATGTTAATGATTGGTTAATTAAAAGTGTGTAATTAATTTAGACTTTACCTGATCTTATCATATCATGAAATTCCACTCGATCATTTTTTTATCACTGATATACCCATATAATATGTAGTATAAATATTAAATACGTAGAAAATAGAATAGATTAGAATATAGTTGACTGTATATGTATGAATTAATTATAAACTATTTAACTTCACACATTTTGACTATCACCATTTTTTTGTTTTATAATATTGTAGAAGTACCAACAAAAAAATAACCACCGACCCCTTATTCTTCCTCACCATAACTTTCACGATCTTCAGATGCTGAAGAATTTTCCAAAACAGAATTATCTGAGCAGCTCAAGTTCGCATCATATTGTTGTTGTTCTTTCTCTTTTTCGACTAATTTCTTCTTCTCAAATGCTTGATGAGTAATGTGTGCTATTTTAAATTTAAAAAAATGAAATGAAATTAATATGCGATTCTAGTTTATATTTTGCTAATTAAAAGATTGGTTTAACTTTCATACGTTTATAATGATCTTGCGTAAATCTATAAAAAATCAAAAAAAAATCATTAGTATGGTTTTTAATTCAACTCTAGGTATAGTTGTAACTTTATTTCACAATTAATATAACATAATGCTTTAAAACTTTTATTTGATTGATGAATGAGTATATAAAAAAACTTACGTTGTATCAGGAAGAAGCATTCGAAGACATGTAAAGACACGAGCAGTTCCAGCTTCTCCAGCATCAGTATTCCAGATTATAAGCATGTCTTCACGTTCGCGAATTGAAATTGATACACCACAAATTTCATCGTTAATTGAAACGAATTCAGTAAACTGTTCGCCTAAAATTAGAAAAAGAAAGTTGTAATATGAGATAAGAGAATGAGGCGAAAAAAAATAAAAAATTTTTTACCAATTGCAGCCATTAAAACCTCTTTCCAAACCTTATCCTATTTTAAAGAGAAAAAGAATTTGTTAAGCATCTACTAGTTGTAATTTTAATTGAATTAAACATACCGTATCCCTCTTTTGAATTCTAACTCTGAAGCTACCACCTTTTTGATTATAAGATTCTTCCCACATTGGTTTTCTATCATCTCTCATCATATGTAAACTTGATCTAACGTTGAGCGTTGAAGGTTTTGGCAAACTACAAAAAGTCAAGCATAAGTAAATATTATTAAGAAGAAAGAAAATTAATATAGAAATAGGATAAGGATATTATAATATTTAGCTGTTTGTTGGCCACTATTACTTACTTGACATAAACATTCCAGAATCTTTGAACAGTGTAAACTGTATAAATCTTCTTGAGATTTGCTTCAAATACTTCAGCACTTACACCCCTTTGATTGCTATAAAAAAAGAAAATAATTTTTATGAAATAGTTTCAATAGTTATAGCATTTTCCATAAGTCTTAAGAGCTTACCGATCAACCCAGAATGTCCATGGAGTATTGAGTGGGACTATAATGATAAAAAAATTCAAGATTAAATACAAGTAGAAATATTTTAATAGTCAATTTTACCTGGATCATTAGAATAAACATTCTTTTTCTTAGAAACTGTTTTCTTGAAAAACTCACTCATATCCATATTTTCTTTTCTTCCACTGTCACCAGACTCAGTTTCCTCTTCAGTAGATGAATCCAAATGAGCCTCACCACTTCCACCTTCACCTCCAATCCCAATCCCACTACCACGGCGGCTATTATTACCTTCAACACCGGAACCAGCAGCACAGAGAATTTCGTCAGCACCTTTTAATTTACCCTCTCGAGTTATACAAGCATCACCACCACCTCCAATGTCAGGTCCAATAAGTAACAAAGATTCAGCACAAGACTTTGGTCCACTTCCTTCAATTTCCTCTAATTCATAATCAATTAACTTCTTCTCTAGTATTTTACCGTCAGATTTATTAGTATTATTACTCTATAAAAAAACAAAGGAAAATTAGATAAAACAATTGGCCTTTAAAAGGTATAAACTATTAGTATTTATATTCATATTTCGAATCTTAAAAACCATATTTCGGTTTCAATTCAACATCCAGTGTAAGTATTTTACTTATTAAATTGAAGCCAAAATCTGGTTTCTTGGAGCTGATTCTGATTTGAAATAAAAAGTAAGACAAGCAAAGGTGAAAATAACTTTATCGATCGAGTCTTTCATTCATCAATAAATGTCTAAGCTAAACCTGATATCTGAAACTGAAAACTGATTTTCTCCTCAATTTGACAAGTAATAGTATAAGTAATGGCCAGAGGCCAAAACCTGGTTTCTCAGAACTGATTAAATGAAAAACAAGTACAATAAAAAAGGTGAGGCGAAAATGACTTTTCACCATTCGAAATATAAATCTAATTCAGCACTGAAAACAGATTTTCGCCTCGATTTGACAAGTTTGATATGTATTACAAGAGGTCAAAATCTGGTTTTCAGGGCTGGACTAAATGAATAGACAAAGTCAATGAAATGATAAATGATCAATGATCAAGATCAACAATACAATTAAATGAAATTTATGATTTACCTTAGACATCCTGATCCTGAAGCCTTGAATTTGTCCAAAAAAAATTTTAGATTCGGAAAAAATGATTGACAAAAGTCTCGGAAGAAAAAATTCGGAGATTTCCAAGCAAGTCCTAAAATTCGAATGAGCGATTCCGAAAAAATTCTCAAAATTTTTAATTTTTGCAAGAATTTCTTCTAATTTTTCGAAAATCCAAAATCAGATTTTAGGCTTGTAGAATTTCAGCTGATTTTAAAATTTGTTTGTTTGTATGTATTTGTTATTGTAATTTCGATTTCGATTTCGATAATTCTTTTTTTTACAATTTTTAAGCAATTACATTAGGGATATTTTTGGGGTCAATTAGTCAATTGTTGTCAATTTATCATTTTTTAGAAGTATTTAGTTCACCTATCTATTTTGTTGTTGTAGTACTCTGGTAACTGGTACGGTACTGACACACACTAATGCCCTAAACCTAAAATTATATATAACCTGTTGATTGTCCTGTCTGAATTTTGATTTTGAAATTGAAATGAATCATATTTTCTGGAGCTTTATGTCAACACTTTTATGTGGACTCGTCAATGTCAATGGTCAAGATGCTGATGTTGGAACAAGTCATTTCGATTTTGGAGATTTTTTGGCCATTTTAATCATTATCGTGATGTCTATTCTTGGTACATGTGCTTGTTTGGGTCAATATGCAAGGTCTAGGTCAAGTTCTGGTTAAAGGTAATAAAAATGTTATTTTATTTATGTCAAATCTTATCTTATTTCTTTAATTTTATATATATATAACTTAATAGTCCATGGTCCATGACCATGTACTATTACTCCTCATAATCTATAATCTATAGTATAGGTATAGAGTTAAGGTATTTAGTTGAGTATAGAATTGAATAGTGTAAAAATATTTCTTAGTATCTGTAAGTAATAATTAATAATACAGAAAGTTGCAAATTGCTTTATATTCTTATTTATTGTTTGGTTAGTGAGGTACAGTTTAATTTAAGGTAAACTCCTACTAATTTAAAAAAATCTTTGTATGTATTTTTAGAACCGAGATTCGAGATTAATCGTCATAACTTAACTTATAATTTATTAGAAAACCATATTTAAGGAAGAATTAAAAATGGACTGACTGATCTGAACCTGAACACTAATGATTCTAATTCTAAATAAATCATCATGAAACTGAACAATCGAACGAAATAAAATAAAATCCAATCAAATATATAGTTGATTAATGTAAGTAAAAATAAATTATTATATATATATAATAATGTAAAAAATGTGATGTTTTCTATATATAGCTCTATTAGTATAGGTAAAGGTAACATTGTTAGGTAATATATCTTTCAATCAAATCGAGCAATAATTCCTCTATTTTAATTTACTCTATAGTCAAGATCAAAAGAATAAGAAAATTAATTGAAAAGTACTTTGCCTTAGCCTTATAAATCTAAAATCGTATTTTAATTTTAATTTATAAGAGCAGCGAAAATTCTGTCATTTGTTGGTCTTTCAATTTTGAAAGAGATTTGTTTAGAGATTAAATATTGTTATTATTCTCAATTACAATTACAATACAAAAATACATTAACATCAATTTATGTCCAAATAAACATAAATCTGTCTATTAAAAAAGACTTTCGATTCGACAAAAATAATTACTTATCGATTTTTAACAGAGCTTTAAAAATAGTAAAAAAGCACGGAGTTGATTGTAGGTAATTAATTAATTTTTTAAGAAAGTAAATAAAAGTTTTGTAAAAATATTCAAATCAATATTAGGTATGTACTATGTAGGTACTTTATTATTTAAGAATAAAATTGTCTTTTGAATTAAAATTGTTGCCTCATTTTCATAATATCTTTTCTATATTATCATTATTATTTAATTTATAATCTGAAAGGCCTTCAAACTTCGTTGTTAAATAATCTATCATTTCTGATTTTTCTTTTTTTTGCAATAAATTAAATTGCCCTCTTTCCTTTTTGGAAAAAAGTTTATAACACATTTCAGCACAATGATGATGAAATAAATAGATATTAGACTCGACTGTTTCGTTAATCTGTAACCATCTTCGAATGCAAGAAATTGGCGTTCTTTCAGTACCAGTAAACATGGTAGGATTTTGCAATAAAAACCTAAAAAACAAAAAAAAAATCTTTAGTCTTTAGAGCTTATTACAAACAAAGGTAATAAATTAAAAAAATTTTTTTTACCTTGCTGCCATAACGCCTTTACATCCAGTCATTTCTTGAATTCGATACCCATCTTCTGATGTTTTGATATCGCCATTTGCTATCACAGGAATTGATAAAGAATCACAAATAGCTTGAATATGATCATATTTAACCGGTTCTTTTCTTTCTTTAATTGTACGTCCATGAACACTAATAAACACAAAATTACTTAAGTTATAATTAAAAATTTATTTTAATATAAGTACTAATCGCAAGTACCTAATAAAAGAAATCCCTGTTGCTTCTAACTGTCTGGCTAAATCAACTGTTTTCTTGATGTCATCAAAAACTCTATATTAAAATTTCAAATACAAACATTAATAAAAACCTATGCTTCAGGCTTCATTCACAATTTAATATTTAAAAATTTTCAATCAATTTAAAATTTTAATTTACCGAATTTTTACAGACACTGAAAAATCGTTATCACAAACCCGATTTCTTGTTTGCCTTAAGACATCATAAATTACTTCGGGCTCCCTCATTAAGCAAGCACCAATTCGTTCCTAAATTATTAAATTAACTTGTTAGCACAGCACTATTATAATGTACAGGCACATTTAATATTATCAATTGTTCCATTTGCATTGGTAGAAGTAGAAATATTTTTAAAATAACTTACCTGACGAGCCCACGTTTGCGGGCAACCACAATTGAGGTCGACTCCTTGAGCTTGACTATAAATTTAAAAAACAATTAGTACAATTATAATCTACGAGTACGATTACGAGTTTTAGTATTGTATATTATGGTATAATATATATGCTCTTAGGAAGGAACCACTTAATTTAATATTAAAAAAATGAATTATTACTCACTGATATATTAACTCTGCAGCACCTGTAAAGTGTAAAAGCAAAATAAAATTTGAAAATGAATATCACTAGTCTACACTCAATGTCCATAATTCCTTTTTTAATTTAACTTTCAACCTTCCATTTCCATACAAAAACTTTTTATGTTTATGATTGTACCCGCAAATTCCTCTGGCGTATTTGATGCAAACTGGACTATTAGTGGTGTATCATCTGAAAAATAAAAAAAGAATATTAGTTGGATTATATAATTGTAAGTTGTATTGTAATATTGTATTGTGCTGTTTATTCAGTGTACTGTCAGAGCTTTTCAATTCACAAAAAACTGTTTTCCATATAAGAGACACCAAAATTGAATAGCTTAGTTAGTAATGGTTAAAATGAAAAAATAAGCAATAAAAAATTGTAATTGTATCTCATCCTCATCATTGTATTATGGATAAATTTACTAATACGGATATTAAAATATAAAAGGTAAGTACCCTACATAATAGTAGGTACATTACATTGACAATTCAGCACTGTACTGTAGGGTAGGGTAGGGTAGGACACTAGGTCTAGGTACATATATTAAATTATAAAAAATTTTCGTAAAATTACAAACCATCGTTTGTGCTGTGTTCCGCGATTCTTGCCTTCTCAGATTTTGTAAAACTGTCAGCCATTAACATAGGCGAAAATGTTAGGTCACAATCATATTCCCTGACAAGCAGTCGAAATGGTAGCCTATTTTAAAATTAGAAAATATATTTAAAAATTAGGTACATTGCATTGCAAATTCGGCAGTTAATAAAAATAATTTTTAAACTTTGTTTATTTAATTTAATTATTAAAAATTTAATTACCTATTAAAAAATATGGACTTACTTACTGTACCTTACCATCGGAGCACAAACACGAATTAAAGAATTTTCTTCGAATAACTCTGCAACAGATATTGTACCCTTACCCATTTCTCAATTAATTGGCCTATAGGTATAGGTCAGGTCCAGGTCCAGGTCGGGTAAAAATTTAAAATTAGAAGTAAATAAATAAAATAAAGTCGAATCGAATCAAAATGAATATGAATCGAATCAAAATGAATCGAAATCGAAATGAAATTGAAATTGAAACTTTTTTTTAGAATTTTAATTTCTAGTCTCCTCGTTTTAGTCTTTCTTTTAGCCGAGATGAGGAATAAAAATCTCATTTGGCCTCATCCTCATCATAATCATATCCATATTCCATATCCATATCTCATTCGCATCAGACAGAGAGAGGTCTCATCGTCAACTGAATCGTGTTAGCAGGAGAATCGAACTTGCTTTAATTGATTGAACTAGAACGATTTATTATTTAGTCAGCAGAATTCAGCCCAAGAAACCAGAATTTGGTCTCAATTCTATTCTAGCACAAATATCTCGGATCTTATGTCTTATGCAAGGTCTTGTAGTCTAATATTAAATTCTAACCGGTTTTCTTAATTTAGATTTAGTTAGATACCTAATATATTTTGTTTTTGCAGCAATAAGTAATTTTAAAGCAATTATATTATGTATTACAGATATTAGGTATTTTGCTAAATATTCATATTTGAATTACCTAAGTACATGCTTTTTCCAGGATTGACCCTTTAATCTCTATCTTCAAAATTTTGGATTAAAATACACTTATATAATATTAAAACTTAAAGCCCATTTTTAAATTGAATAAAAGTATATAATTTATAATAATGCAAGGTTTCAAATATTGAAACTTGAAACTAAGGATAAGTAGGGGTTGGGTACCCTAACCTACTTATTTATCAGTTTGCGTATTTAATTTTAATCAATAACAAAAATAATAAATACAAGTTTTTAGGTTTTAGGTATTAGGTGGGTATGTAATGCAGTGTGTACTACTTCTACTTAATTATAATTTTTAAAAGATTATTTTTATATGATTTTCTCTATTCAATAATCCTGTATAGAGAAACCGAGCGAGTAGGTAATAATTATAATACGGTATAGTAAATAAAAAAATAGTCCTAAACTTTGTATCTTTGACACAAAGTATTTTCCAGCCAATTCGAGAGTCAAGTCTAAATATGTCATCAATATTAATTTGATTTGAAGTAAAAGTATTTAAAAAATAGACATTAACAACTAATTCTCAAGTAGGAGCAGTCATTCACTTCGTTGGATCATAATTCGGGTCAAACTGTTGAAAAATAAGAATTCGAAATATTTAGTATTGCGAATAAAATTAGAAAATAAAACTAAAAATTCACGATGCAATTACTCATTACTATTACAATACTACTTGATTTGATATTGATATGAATCTTTACCTCGACGGACTTTGAAGGATTTGTTGGGAAAAAATATTGGCACTTTGTAATTAATCGTTTTAAAGCTTGAATATACTTCCGTTGTGATTCATCATTCATTACCTGAAAGCAAAATTAAAGTTACCTAATCATCTAATAATTTATTATACAAACAATTTAGTTGCTTACATGTGCCACATTTTTTGAAAAAATTTTCTCTCGACCTAAAAGTTACAAAAAAAAACTGTATTAATATTCGGTAAATTCAAGCAATTTATTCCAATTGAAAATTATGCAGGTAAAAGAAAAAGAGCATATTATAATATAAAGTAAAGCAAGATATTTTTTACATGGTAGAAGCATGTAGAATGTAAAAAAATCTTATTTAATAACTTACCAGTACGAGCGTGAATACCGACCATTGTTACTCCAATGGGCCAAGGTGCATTTCCAATTGCCATCTCCAAATACCTTTTGTTTGAATTTTAAATAAATTATTGTCATTACTTTTCTAAATTAACAAATAAGGAAAATAATAGGTAATATTATATTATGATTTATGACTAAAACTAAAGACAAACTAAAGACAAAAACTTACGAATCATTTGCTTTCATATATTCTTTATCAAGCATATAAGATACAATTTCTGTCAAAGATTCAAGGATGTCATCTGGAAGTGAAGCTTGTTTCAGTTTTTGTAAAAGTGGTTTTAGATATTCCTGGAACATAAATTATAATACATTTAAATTGGTTATTTATCTGTTTTTAAAAATGAATATTGAAGGGTAAGGGTAAGGGTTAGAATTTTGAAATATAAAAAATGATGATAAATAAACCATAATCAAAAATCACTATTCTTTCTCCTTTTATGATTCAAGAAATATTTAAAACTCACAACTGATTGCGTATAAGTAGCTGAGCTAAGTTTTCCCCTCACAGATAATTTTTCATCTTCTGATCTTGCATTTAATTGTTGTCCCCATATTTTTAATAAAAACTTCAACCATTGTAATATAATTTTAGAATGACCCTCTAAATCTTTCCGTTTTCTAAATGACAATTTTGCTGCTTCTCGAATTTCATCATAGGTTAAATTATCTTGAATGACCATCACATCACCGAGTTTTTTCCTATCTCTTTCACCTGTATCTGATTTATTTGTTTTTAAAATTTCTTCCAAATAAGCTTGATCAACTTGTTCTAGAGCAGCTTGTAAATCATTTCTAAATCCCTTTTCTTTCTCTGGCTCAAGGATCTCCATTTTACGTAGCCTCATAAAAGCATCAGTTTCATTCTCACCAAATAAAAATACAGGTTCACCTCTCTCTCTTAATCTTCGAATCACTTCTCGACGGGATAATTTTGGTAATTCTGTTGAAATATAAAAGAAAATCCATTTTAATAAATTGAAAATTACTTACGGTATTCGTCTATTAAATAAATCAGAAAGAAATTAAAAGAACTACCCTACCTAAATAAAAACTATCCTTTTAATTTAATTGATTGCAAATTGCCTACCATACATACCTAAGGTATGATACCTTAGGTTCTTTTTGATACAATAATAGAATTAGAAAATCAAAATATGGTTTTAAGTTTTACAGAGGTCTGCTAGATTTTAATAAATAAATAAAAAATAAACCATATAACTTACCCTCGCAAGTATTCTCAAATTGAGCAGCATCACTTGTAGCTTTCTAAAAAAATAAAACATCAATTATTAGTTTTTTAATATGCTTGCAAGTCGATAACCTTAAGATTAAGATCCTAATTGCGTTTTAATATTTAATCTTAATCATTTAAATCTTATCTATGCATTTTAGTTTAGTCTACTCATTTCAGCTCTGCAAAACCAAATTTAGCCTTGATTTTACACAATTTAAAGTAATTTATTTATTAAAAAGAGGCCAAAATTTGGTTTTTTAGTGCTGAATTCTGAATAGAATAAAAATACTAAAAAATAGATCGATAAGCTTAATTACATTGTCTTTTGATGAGAAATCGTTTTTTTCTGAGGATGTTGATGAACTAGCTGTAGAGGTCATCATCAATTTGTGTGGTGCATGTTTCTTCAGGTATTCTTCTTCATGTTTTGAGATCAGGTCAGCTCTTTTAAAGTATTTCTTGCCACCTGACAACAAGTTGGTCTCCTCAATTTGCTTTCGCTTTCTTGCGATTTCCGCTTTCAGCTGGTCCATCTTGAATCTTACAATCTAAAAAACAAACTTTTCTAAATTACACCACAACAATACAATCAAGTATTTCAAGTCCAAGTACCCTACACAATACAAGTACCTAAATACCTACTTCAATAATAGAATACAATCAAGTTTAATTAATATGAAAATATGAAATCAATCTTTCAAAGCAAAGTCAATTATTATGTCTCAGGGGTACTATAATTACTTTTTCTGAACTTTAACCGTGTGTAGAGTGTAGGGTCAGGGTACTTAACTTCTTACGGTAAGAATTTTAATTAAAATTAATTAAAAGATTTATTTAATAAAATAAAAATAAATAATGAAAGTTTGATTTTGAATTGAACCTCTTTTTATTTTTTATCGACATACATATTGCGTTTTGCAGACTCTTTTGCTTTTGGGGTTATATACTAGCAAAGCAATGCAATGATGATGCATGCATGCATTGCAAAATGCAAAATGCAATGCAATGCAATGGGGAATTTTTTTGATTTTGAATGAATTGAAGAATTGTTGAATTGAAGTTGAAATGAAAATTCTTTCTTTTTATTGATTTTGTGACATATTTTTGAGGCCCGTGGATTTCTTTTCTACCTGGCAGAATAGTTGAGGACGGACCCAGAATAGACCTGACCTACCCGACTTGATTCTCATTCTCGTTTCTTTCCATCGCCATCAAATCAAAATTGTGTTTTATATTTTAATTTTACCAATTCAAAATCAAAAGGTAGGTATTTTATTTTTTAATTCAATCAAATTATCATCGTTATCATCATTTTATTCATTTAATTCAGTTCTCTGTAAAAAACCAAATGATCTACATTTTTACTTTTATTAATAATGATAACGATGCATGCATTTGCATTAATTAAAATAGATGATTTTGAATTTGTATTTAAAATCTGAAGATGAAGTTGACGCTGTTTAAAGCTAGATTTTGATTTAATATCATCTACTTTTTAATTATTCTAGATTCCAAACAACTTGTACAAATGTCACCTCCACCTAAACCCACCAGCAGTCCAACTGAGCCGGTTAAAATACCTGCCGAGAAAGAAGAAAGTGGCAAAAAAACAGGATGCAAAGTTTGTGGTACTTCACCTGCACATGAAACTACCGAGCCCAAAGGTCAAAGCCCTCCTGATAAAGAGTCTAGTGAGAAACCTAAATGTAAAGTTGCTGAGCCAAAAGGTCTTATCCCAAGCCCTGATAAAGAATCTAGTTGTAAACCTATTGAAAAACCAAAATGTAAAACTGGAGCATCTGATGAAGGTCAAGGTGGCGATGAATCTACTTCTGATGGTGACGAAGGTGCAGATGATGGTAGTTCAGGGGATGATTCTGCAGCTGCTGATGGGGGTGGTGATGGCGAAGACGCTGAATTAATTGTAAGCATTTTATTTTTATTAAATTATATTATATTATATTTATCTGATTATATTAATTTAATACATTACTATAAACTCTAAATATTATTCAATATTAGTAGTCTACTAAATTTGTAATCTAAAATTTGTAAAGTAGCGTTTAGGTTAAGGTTAAGGTTAAGTACTTATTTATTATAATAAATTATAAATTATTTGGTAGGCGTAGTGTAGGTAATTGGCACTTCTTTTCTTATACCCTTATATTAGGTATATCTTATATCAATCATCTTTATTTAGGCATTTTCTTTTTTCGCTTTCTCTTTCACTCTAGCCTCCATAACTAATCGTAAGACTGCAGAGTACATAATATAAAATACTTACCTATATTACCTACTTTAACCTTTAACTAAAACTTTATACTAATAAATAATTGACAATTATAATTATAATTATAATAATAATAATAATACTGGGTATTTCATGCGGTAAATGAAATGAGAAGATTTTTCTGGATATCTTCATTCATAAATAATAATTCATTCGTATATACTTTTGTAAAAGCAATCAATTTAGGTTTTTTTATATTTGTTTTGAACTACTTAAATTATAATATTTTATAATGCATTGTTATCTAATATTTATATTATGAAAGTGAAATAAGACAATATTATGTTTTGTATTCCACTTTCTACTGTAGAAAACTTTCTACATTCTGAGATCCTCTGGCTAGTAGGTAGTTTAAGCTAGTAAGTCTAAGTAGAGTAGGGTGCTTATTCAATGTTTAGGTTTAGAGTTTAGAGTTAGAACTAGGACTGAATATGAAGCAAGCTCGAGTTTGATAATTCATTTCTTCTGCATATTTAGATACTTACTTACCTGCCTACTCACATTTTCTAAGCTTGACTTTTGAAAACTGGTATGATATAATTTTCTCTCCTTCCCTTTCCTTTTATTTGATGAAATGAAAGATCAAAGTTTATAACTTTATACAATAATTTTCATTCAAATTGTTCTTTGTTCTTACTAAGCCCACTATCAAACACACAAGAGTTATGTTATCATATGATTGATGATAGTATAAATAATTGAATATTAAAATGTCATACTATAGTAGGTACGAAATGCTCATATATTATTAATTGTTTTTCTTTGTTTTTTCTCTACTAAAGGATCCACAAGAAAAGCTTCGAAATGAATGTGCTGAAACTAGCCACTGCAAAAAGTTTGTTGAAGAACTTGAAAGATGTAATGAACGAGTTAATGGAAGGCAAAAGACGGAAGAGTCATGTCTTGAGGTATTCTGCAATTTACAATTTTTCAAAACAAATTACTTTTACTAGAAACCATTTGATACCTAGGGATTAGGAATATATTATACATTCGTTTAACTAAACTAAAAACATGTACCAAATGTTTGTCTTTATTTTTTAGTCAAATATCATTTGATTAGCAGGCAATACGATCTCAAAAGTTTATGACTGAGTTTATTACGTTACATAAAATTACTTCTTGGCATTAATACAGTAGTTAGTAGATAACGACTTAGAGTTAGTGACTTACCATTAATGTTAATGATTTTAATATATTTTATTTTCTATTAATCCTACAGGAAGTGCACGATTTTCGTCATTGTGTTGATCATTGTGTATGTATGGATATTAAATGTTATATACCCTACCTACCTAGTTTGTAATACCTATATATAAATGCTAAATTGCTAATTTTCTTATTTTTTTAACAGGTGGCTCAAAAACTTTTCAAGTTTTTAAAGTAAAAAATGCATATAGGATTCATCTCAATATTTTTTCCATTTAATCTAATTTAATCAAGCCTGATAAGTACATACTCCGTATTTGATACCAAAAGTAATTCCAATATAATATATTACTATGTTTATAATTAAATTATGAAAAAATGTCAATTAGAATATTTAATGTATTTATCCATGTAAAAAGTAGAACATTATTATCTACTTTTATATTCCTACGCAGTGTCTTATTTTATTTTATGCCTTCACTATCTTGAGGATTAAGTAATGTCATTAATAAATGGCAAGAGCCAAGAGAAACCCTTTGTATTATTTATATAAATTCATTTGACATAAAAATAAATGGGTAATATATTATACCTTTCAAAAAAAAAGTAAAAACAGAAAGTGAATCTTTTCAATTTCCATTTCTCGAGAAAGTAGATGAGACAGGTATTCTCAATTTTTATTAGTAAGTTAAGTAGGGTTTACAAGTAATACTGCCTACGTTATTCGAGATATAGGTAAGTATTCGTTTTACATTATCTAAAATATATGTAGATACATTACTTATAGTACAAGTAAATTAAGTACGATATGAGTAGGTACCCGTAAATCTCAAAAATTTAATATAACAATATAATGCACAAACCACGAGTCAAAAACTTACCATTAATCCTTAATCTCCGCTCACTTGCAAATGGAAAACCGAAAAAACTCTTTTATCCTAAAAACTCTTACATATTAGATTTAGGTATTTAGGTTAGTTAGGCAAGTAAAATACTTTTACAACAGCAGCCCACATGTATAAAATACCATATTTTTTTCAACGTATTATGTATATTAAATTTAAAATGTTAAATATCTCTGTAAAATATGAAATAGTTACAAAGTCATAAAATATTATATGGCAATTTAAATCACGTCATATTCATTCTTTGTATAACTTAAGTAGAACTCTTATTATTTTGCATAGGCACTACCTACTGTCTTGGTATTACTGGTATTTATGTCCATTTGAATTAAGGAGAAAGTACCTACGTATGTAGAAAGTAAGGAAAGAGTTAAATTTTGTAAATAGCAAATTTCCTGCTGATCCCTGACTGCTTTTATGATGTAGTACATATATAAGGTAGTATAAAGTATAAATTTCTTTATTTTAAAGGTTATAAAACTTTCCAAGAAAAATATATAGGTACATACAATACAAGAAACTTGTAGATTAAACTACAAGATAAACTACATTGGTAATTGTATAAAGTAAGCAATTTTAAAATAACAAATTTTATTTTATAGTTGTTCTTTATAGTTTAATTGTAATTAAATTCTACAATGGCACAGTAGAGTTGAGTTGAATTTGAATGAAGGCTTCAAAAATCATTCTCTATTTTATTTGTAGGGTATTCTTAAATTTGAAAATCGATAGGTATACCTTTTCCTTTTACACTTTTTATATTTTAAAAAACTCTTACAAGTACCATGCATTGCATGATCCTAGTTTAGAGTTTAGGATTTATACCAAGAGTTTTGCAAAGGAATTTTAAAACATTCTGTATCCGTTTGATTTGAATACAGCAATAGGGTTTTAAGCTTCCAATGTCCCTAAAGGTTAATTGGAAGGATTAGTTATTTAGTAAAGTTAGAGGCTTATGAAATTAGAGTCGTCATTTACGACATTCTGTAGAAATAGAAAATGTAGTAGTGGAAAAAGGAAATAGGTGAAAGTATTCAAATTCCATATATTACCTACATTTTACCTATAATAAATATGTAGGTACTACATATACGGTTCCTTAGGTAGGTACTACTGTAGTAAAGAGTAAAGAGTAAAGAGAAAGCTAGTTGAGGGTTGAAATTTGAAATTCAAAATCTGAATATTTTAAAAGGTAGGAATATGTGTATAAAATGAAATTTAATGCATTACAAAGTAAATGGAGAAGACCACTAACACGTAAGTAAGTGCATAGGACTTAATAAGTATGTATAGAACAGATAGCTTATGGGCCTTTGATTAAAGTAAGCATAAGTTAGCACTGTGTAAGAAATATCTATGTAGCTTTATACTTGTTTTATTTTGCACAGGCAGGGGCAGATATAGATATACAAATATGTACGAGTATATGCAAAAAACTGAATCAAATGATTGTTCTGCTGGATTCTGAGTTCTGAACTTACGTAGGTTGTTGGCGTTGGGTACAAAATACCTAAAATACCCGGACTCGGGTATTTGACTACTTTCATTACGTGATCTACTACTCATTGAATAAGTTCCTAAACGCTTTCTCCACACGTTTCTTGAAAAGTTCTATAATATATCTCTACTACTTTAACCAATTACTATTCAAAATCACGAATAGAATTTAATTTAAATCTTGATCCTCAAATCTCAAACCTTGAACGATTTTTTGATCTCTGTGTAGCAAGTTTTTTACATTTATTAGGAACTACTGATAGCAGAACTAGGTACTAGTTCTGCCCTGCACAGTTTAAAAATCTGATAATAAGAATAAAGTACATTACTTAAATGTATTTTCTGTGCAATTATAAGTTGACGAGTTTTTTCCTCTTTATTTTCTTAAATGGATTACTGGTTCAGGGTATGTATAATAAATTATTTTAATTTGGTACTATACCTAAGTAAATACTTTTTATCAAGATTTTTAAATGATCTTGTATTTGTATTTTTAAGATATTTTTCTAGTACTTACACTTTTCCTTATTCTTATTACCTAACTTGATTTTGCTTTTATTGTGCTTTTATTTTATTATTTTTTTTTAACAATATTATTTTAGGGCAAGCTAGTAGACCTTTGTTAAATTATGTACGAAATGCACGAGGGCCGAATTTGAAGCGTCATTTTGTCAATGACTATTCTATTCATCCTCCAGGTTTACCTCCCCGTGCTAATTTAGGAGGATCATCTTCACTTGCAGTTGAAAGTCCATGGCTTAAACCCAGGTAATTACTAATAATTTATTTTTGTTACAAGTTAATATTAAAATATTACAGCTCTAACTTATATAAGGTGTATGGTGCATATATGTATAGGTAGTAAACTGTAATAAATTGACTTTATGCCATAAAGCGAATGTTAAAAAGTTACTTTTTTCCTAAAAAGTAAAGTCTTAACCCCTGGGCTTAGGCTAGAGGATTAGAAAAATTCAATTTTTCTTGTCCAATATTTATGTATACCCTAGTAGGTACTTAGGTATCCCTATCATATAGCCTACAACATTAGTGCTAGTTTCATATTATGTCTAAATGTAAGTCTAAACGTATGAAAAATACATAAATAAAATACTTGGTTTGAATTCATAAGAATGTCACAAAAGATTTCCGGTCGCATGGAGAAACTACAAAAAATTCTTAAAATTGAAATGAATTACTTACTTTACATGCATGGGTACCTACTATTTGCTCGACGAGCCAATCTATTACCCTATCTATTTTCTATACAATAAGTTAGAATACAGAATAGTAGGGTACCTACTTAACTTATTTAAATACTCGTGTATCTAGGTTTTACAGGTAAATTTTTACTTTAAACTTTTATGTACAAGATTTTTATTTTGTAATACAAATATAACTACCTTATATGTACTGGTGAGGAATCCTCACTGAGGATTACAAAAATCCCGAAAAGGTTTTTTTTGAAATCTTCTCAAATTTTTAGTTCTTTAGCCAATAAAGCTAATTTTATGTCAAAATTACAAAAAACCCCCAAAAAAAAACCCATTTTTAAAACTTGGAATGAATGCTTTCACTATTATAAACTCACTCTTACTTTGCTTTTTAGATTTACGAGGATACCGCCTAGCAAGTTCTTTACATCGCCATTTCATCCAAGAGTTCAAGGCCATTCCAATTTCCTTCGATTTAATCCTGAGGAATTACCATCGAGCGGGCTTTTCTCTCATTATGGCGGTGGATCCGGATCAGAAGTTGCTCCTGGGGAAATAAATACAGAAGATCAATATTCGGCTTCATCTCACGAGGATCAAGATCCCACATTTACGCCGTACATTGGTTCTCGTAAGTACAGATACAGAATAAGTCCATTACCCTGTATATTTTGCCTTGGGTGTCTCAAATTCTCAAAAGATTATCAAGTTTTCTAAATTATTGTATCCGTAAATAAGTTAAAAGACTGTAAATATCCGTGTATCCGTAAATAGGCTGGAGAAATTATATACAAATGCTACAACTACATATTATCCTTAATTTCAATTTCATTTCTTTAAAATTATTTTAGAGGCTTTGAGCAATATGGGAAGATTTTTTGACTTGTTAAAGTTGAATTTGGAGGCTTTAAAAGAGGAAGAACTTCAGAATTTGGAGGATAATCAACAGGATGGGCATCAAAATGCGGATGAATCTGGTTAGTTTGTTTATTCTTAATCTTACAATTAGTAATATCGCTATATCTAAACTAATAATACCTTATACTTATAACTTCCTATCCTAATGCTTCCTAATACATAATAATAATAATGTACCATACTTATACTACCTACTCCATACTTATAAAAATAAAATCGACGAAAAATATGATCATTATTAACCGAAAAATATTATTAACCCAAAGTTGGTTCTAATGCCCCGGAAATGAAAAACTTTATCTAAAAATTTTTGATAAAATTTGTTTCAATTACCTAATTCTACGAATTTATATGAATGTTTCATTGCTCTGTAAAATGAATTTTATCTAAATGATACAGCTTTTTTTTTTACTAAATATAACTTTATTAGTCATATACCTTTACCTATGCTATGCAGGTTTTTTGGCATTTAAGAGTACATATTATCTAGTATTCTAGTTTCTATATTATTCTAGGAAAAATATTTCACACCTGATCAGCAAACCTAATAAGCATTCATTATTCAACAAGTATTTACTAGACTAGTACTTCCATGCATATGGATTAACTATTAACAATTAAGTAGCTTAAAGTTCAAATATTGTAATAGGTAGGGTACAAACAAAGCCAATTTCCGAACTATATTGTATAGGTACCTAAGTAATGCTTATTTGAGTAAGTGAAAACGGTTAATTTGAATTAGAATTGACGCTTATTTTTTATACCTATCGCCTATCAGTCAGTACAGTACCTAACTACCTACCAGTATCTACAGACCCATACCATACAATAGGAAATTAAACCAGTAAATCATGATTAAATTTTAAATTGGGTGGGGCATAGGCCATAGGGTAATCAGAAAAATTACACTTTTATATACCAAATTCCAAATGTTTACATTACACCAACACTCAACACCTGCATAAAATATTGTATCTACTTAACTACTAATAGAAGTAGGTTAGGTAGTAGGTGTGAGTATTCCACAGAAAATTTGGAATACAAAAATTTGAATGAAAGTCATGAAATTTCGAATAAAATTGAGTCAAAAAGAAACCGTGAAAGTAAGCTTTCACCAAAAAATAAACTATTATTATCAACTAACAATAAAATTAATTCTGTACAAGTTGCGCTATGTACTATTATAGTTATTGAAAGTCTTTAATGATAATTGGAATATTAAATAGTCCATTTACCTAATCCATTTGCCATTTCATAAATATTAAATTGATATATTTAACTGAGGTCTTATTATATGAGTCTCTACACTTTTAGCCTTAGCCCTACTCGTATATACATATAATAGTTACTGCCTATATACACTTTGATATCATTTGAAATATTTTTTATTAAGAGTTAGATATAGATATGATACTCGTATTTTGTATTCGTATGACTCATCTAATCATTCATGACATGACTAAAATTTTATCGTTTAGTTAGTGATGAATTACGAATTTGTGATTCAAAGGGGTTAATAAATCAAATACAAAAACATCTAACAATAAACTAGAATAAAAGGTCTCAAAAATTTTGGCCAATGCAACGATGGATTTTGTATACCTAAATTATTTGATTTATAATTTAGAATTATCAGCCACATACATAATTGTTTAAAAAAGAAAAATGGTCGATTTTGAAAAGCCGAAGGTTTTAAACATAAGCTTGAGTATGAGTCAGTCAACACAATATTCTTAGTTTAATCTTGTAATAAGTAGAGGTAAAGTTATCTCTCAAATCTAAAATAACAAAATTTATAAAACTAATTAGTAATACGTTTTATGATGATTATGTATTATAATTTATAATTCATATGAACAAAGGGCAAGAATAATATGAAGGGTATACAAGTACCTACTTATATAAATATAAGTACCTACACCTACCTACATATATGTATAGGTACACATACGATTTCGAGTAGGAAATGCTCTTGAGTTCATAACTAAAGATTGTTAGGTACTTAAGTACTAAGGTACCCTGACTAAATATCTAGATGATAAAATTGAAATATTTGATGCAGAATATCTCATGCAACTAGTACAAGATAAAATTTTTAAAATTTAATTTTATTAATTGACACTTACAACATTGTGCGAACATTTTTGTAAATTTAAAGCAGTTTCAGTTTCAAATCTGTCTACCTATGTACATAGTAGGTAACTATACTTGCATACAACCTGAATAGGTATATACTGTAATTACTGATATCTAATTTGCAAATCTTAATTTTGGAAAATATTCAAATTAGCCGTCATTCATAGTCTCCAGTAATTTTATACAATTAATCTTAAGCAAGGTAGGTATTTATAGAAAATGTGTAGGTGTTCAAATATGGATTTCAAATTTCGCTCTAAATCCTAAACTACAATTCTTTAAGATGCAACACAATAGGAAAAGATTATCTAAATCATAAATAAATGTTATATTTATAGCATCTATAAATATGTAAGCACTAAGGATAAGTCCCTTACCTATTAAGGTATTGCTTACTTTACTTTAAAATGAGTTTCTACATTATGTTGTATTTGCAAAGGAAATGAAACGATTCGAAACATTACACAAGGTATTCAGATCAGCATTCTAATTGTAAGAAATTTGATTCTTATCGTATTTAAGTCGACTCTACTACTTATCATTTATCATTAATAGTAAGTTCAACTTATCTCTATTTTGTGTTTAACAAATATCAAAGTAAATATGGTAATATAGGGAGTATGTAGGTACCTAAAATAAGATAGGTTTGTGTCTTACCTTATGTAGAGCCCACTATTACTATCTCCTAATTCTAATTTAGTTCCTAATACATAGTAAGTAAAGTACATACATACCTAGTTGCTTTGAAAATATAAAAACTTGTCTTATTATGCTTTCACTTCTACATACTTTCTTTCACCATAAATACTAAACTGAAGTAGCTTAATACAGTATACTTACCTAATTAGTGTAAAAAGTAATAAATAGGATATCGTATCGTATTAGATATAATTATAGTGTAGGGTAACCAAATTTTAAAATTCTATTTTTTCAGTTTTCTTCAGTTTTTTTCTGACTATTAATTACAATTAATTACAAAACTGCTTAAAATTTTAACTGTGCAATTTAAAAAGTTAGATAAATTAGAAGATACTCTAAGCCAAGGGATTAAATTTATCATTTATTCCCTTGAGGTACCGCATTTTCAATACTTATTGATAATTTGGAATTTAAGTACATACAGGGATTACCTAATCCTATCCTAAGTACCAAACCTACTATCTATTTATTATCTGCTCTTCGACTACCTATTAATACTATAGTATCCAGGTATGTGTATTACCTCAGGACTACTTGGTAAAGATAATGAAAGTCAGCAGATACTTGTATAATATGGTAAGAGTAAGGCGTAGGTTGTATTGTTAAATTCATTTGTTAAATTCATTTGAGTTTTTTTTTTGTACATATTTAAGGTACAATACTCGTATTATGTATAGACATTTAATTTTATAGAATTACCTAGTTTAGTTCAGAATTTGGAAAAATTGAATTTACCAATAGAAAATATTATATGCATATATGTATTAGGTACCTACTACAACTACACTACCTACTCTCTGCCTATTTGCGATTTAAAAGTATTTTGAGTTTTGATCATTTTGATGCCACTTAAGTAGTTAAGTACTTACGGACTGCAGGTTTAGGTACTTTACAGTATTAGCGAGTCAAGAGTTGATGAAACCCACAATAAAATATTCAAATCCTAATTTAATTTAATTTTTTTTCGAAATTCAGAATAAGTGTCTAAAAGTATAAGTACTTACATACATACCTTTGTAATATCATCCTACACAAGTAACAAGAGCAAGTAATTGAATCGCAATACTTATTGATAGTTGAAATGGGTTAGTACCTGCATAAATAAGTCATAGTCATAAGTAAGTAGTAGGTAGTCGTTTAATAAGAAGTATTTTGTGCAAGCTAGTACTGTTTTACCTTCTAAATAAGTATGTTTGTATTGCCATGATCTAAGGATATGTAGGTAGGATACTGGTATGGTATGGACTATGGACTCGCTACATTATATTCGTAGATTCAATTTACACAGTATTTTAACCTTCAATTTCAAAGTGAAGCTAAGGTTCTTTGGTAGTTTTGATAAAATTTGTTAATATTTTATTAGGTAAGTAATTGTATCAGTAGGGACCTTTATAGGAACAAAGTTCTTCATTTTAGCTCGCTTAAAAATCCATCTGTACCTAAGTTCTATTGTATAGTACTAGTATAGTACCTACTTCGTAAGTATAGGTACTATACAAGATCTTTCTTTTAAAACAGTTTGTACATATGAAATATTCCAGTATTTACTAGTCTGATACTGATACCCTTGACCTCTAACTAATTTTATTCGTTTGAAAATTCGAGATGAGAATTCATTCAAAAATATGTAACAAAAATTAGCACATACACTAGTATATAGCATTTGTGGAAGTATTTATTTTAAGAATTTTTATGATATTTTGAGTTATATTCGTATATATTGTAGGGTATGCTTTGAGGATGGCCTGTACTTGTATTTTATAAAATTATAAGTCATAATTTATAATTTATAATTTTCTAGACTTGGCCGGTAGCGAGAAATCTGGAGGTGCAAGTTCCATACAATTGAAATGGGCTCCAAAGTGCGTCTATTATAAATACAAAATAAAGCTATTGTATTTGTTAGTAATTTTGATATAAATTTTATTTAAAATCTTATTTTTCCATTACAGATCTGCAGGTATGACTCAAAATTTGCGGAGGTTTTTCGACGACAATTCACAAGGAGGCAATAATTACTTTTCTCCAGCCCTTCGTTCTCATTATCAAAGACCAGCATTTCTCCAAGAAAGACCAGGAAAAAATAATTTTGGACTGGGCTAAAATTTCCATTATGTAAAATGTATCGAGTTAATTAGTAAGTCGATTTTCCCCAAATTGGTACTGGTAAATAATATACCCAAACTTTTGTAACTTTTGTTCTCAAACTTACAATACAGAATATAAAGTAAAATTTTAGGTAGGTACAATAGTTTCTCTAAAAGTTAATTTGATTACTTATTTCTACTTATTAATTTTAAAATAGTTTGAGTATAAAGAATATTCTAAACAAGTACCTAGTTATGTATAATATTTATTTAATTAACAAAAATAAGTATAAAAAAAGTTCATTCATACCCTATTGTTTGTGAGCAGGTTGGCTTATGTAAGTATATAATTAGGATATCAAAAACTTGAAAAAATATCATCTTTCTCATTGTAATTCTTATAGATTCCTACTTTACAATGAAACAATGATGCAAGTAGCATGTTTATATCATCAAATACTTTTAACAGAAATCTTGTAGTTTACGTAATACCTACTTACGTAATTCTAGCATTTTAAAATGGTATTCATTTAGTGTTCCGAGGAATTCAGTTTCTATTAACACAATCCCATTAGAGTTTTTGGCCTATCTACAAGCCACAAGTTTGGAAAGATTTTACATAATTTGAAAGACTTTCTAAATCAAGAATTTCTAAATCAAAATATCTCAAAAATATTTTAGCAAAAGCTTAACAAAGTAAACGGAATTTGTGATTCTGATTTTATTTTAAGCAAGATACACTAGATAGTTTCATAGATAGTTTATTCTAAATTAGGTTCGCCATATCTTAATAATTAAAGGATTTCACCAAAGAAAAAAGAAAAAAACTTGTAAAATGTATAGGTATGTACTAGATATTTGATCAACGATCTATAAGAATTTGAGATTATTTTACTTTATACATAAACTTATATAGATAAAGATACAGATATGTAGATATTTATAGACTAATTAACTAATTATAATTAATTAATACAACCACTAATATTTATAAACATAATATTATATTAGATACCTAATTTGTATTTCAAATCCCTGTGTTAGTAGCTTTAGTAAATTAGTATGAGGATGAATATTAGGGTACCCATAAAAGTATGAAAATTATAATCACAAACAAATGAAAATTTTAAAATCTTTTAGCAAAAAATTATAAATTTTGAAAAATACCATATTATTTTATAACATGTATTCTTGAAATATCACTAATCTAAAGTAATTAATTATTTTCAATTTAATTTCAATAAAATATTTTAGAGTAGAATTATATAGGCATCTAATTAGTATAAGTGATAATAATAATGTAGTCATTTTAATTTTAATTTTGAATTTTAATGAATAAATGGTTCTTTCTAATCTAAATTTTATGAACTTAAAATATATTTTTCTTAGTATGTAGTAATACAAGTAGGTATCTGTACCTACCTAGTACCTACATGATATTAGGTATTACTTACTAGATTACAGGTATGGATAATATTATACAAGTATCTGTATAAGTATAGAAGGTTATTTGATTCATGAATTCGAGTCAAAAATAATAATACGGAAAGGGAAGCTTTGAAAACTGTTTTTTTTATTTTGAGAATAATAAGTAGGTAGGTACTTCTGCTGATATTATTAAGCTTTGCCCAAGGCCTTGAAGAAAATATCATAATAATAAATATACTGTGTCAATATTTTTAATCTTAAGATACTGCTGTATTTCTTGTCATATTTTTTTATTGGCTAACTTGTGATATTTTTGCAAAAAAGACATAAATTTTATTTACGCATGTAGCCATAAATTGATACAAAAAAGACATAATCATGATCTATGGTATGGTTGATCTCGAAAGCTCACAAAAATCCAGTAAGGAATCCCAGTAGGTACAACAAGCAGCCTATAAAAAATTGATCTGACGATTGACGATATATCATATGTCTCTACTATCAACTACCAATACTTTTAATAGCTCAATAAAAGGATTTTTAAACTAGTTATGGTTATGGACACATTTTTAAGCCTGAGTTAACTTTAAAATTCTATCTTTATAAAAATAAATAAACAATTACTAAACTTCGACTTAATAGATACTAGATATTTAGTCATTGGACGATTTTTTATAATCCTGCTGAGCTCTTATTTCAGTAAAATATTGGAAAATATTTAAAAAATGTACGAGAATACCTTACAAACCCACACAAGTAAAACCGCCACTATAGCCCGTTTTCCTAAATACTTGAAAGCTAAAAAGCAATCTCTCAAAGCTAAATAAATACTCATTCAAATTATCCAGGACTAGCTGAGTATCTAAGTTTTTGCAAATATCAGTATCAGTAAGGTATATACTCGTATATGAATTATGTATTCGAGCTACAAATAAGAAATTGTCAGAAAAAAACCTCAGGGACATGAAATAATTGCTACCAAATATTTGAAGAAGCTCTGAAATTGAATGTTTCTTATTATCTATGGACTATGGGATATAAGTACTGTACCTGTATTAAAGATCCTTAGTATTATTCTGTAATTCACTTTTATTTCTCTCATGATTAGATTACAGTTCATTTTATTTAATAATTTCTAAAGTTCACATATTTTTTTAACCTTTTCATAATATAAGTATAGTGTAATTGTACTTTTCCTAGAAGGTATACAAGGCGTATAGGTAGGGTACATAAAGAATTTGAAATCTGTAAGTAATGTACTTAATCAACTTGTATTATTTAATTCCCATTTTGGGGATTTTTTCTCTGGTTATTTCCATTGAGGATTCAACATTTCCAGAACTTCAAGAAGTACTAGTAGTATTTGAAGAAGAAAAAACAATACAGGCTGAATCTGATGGAGGAAAGGAAAAGGAAAGTAGTACAACAACAGATTTTGATAATCTTATACCTGAAATTCCCCTTTGGCCAGAACTACAACCAGAGCCCGATATTATCAATTTAGACCAAGAGAAACTACAGAAAGAAGTGCTGGATTTGCATAATGAATATAGAGCAAAACATGGTGTTTCATCGCTCAAATTGAATCAACAGGTAATGAAATAAAACTTTTGTTCATTTATTGTTTTTTATAATTAGTTAGTTAAAAATAAGCTGGATAATTAAACTTATTCTCAATACTTTATTACCTATACATACAGACATAATGTACGATATCAGTTCAGTCAGTAGGCAATAAAGTACTTCCCTAGTGTAGTAATAGTATAAGGTATAAGAAAAGCTCAAGACAAAGCATTCTACCTATTATGAATTATGGACTGCTGTAGTACCTACCTATGAAGTTTCTAGTTTCTAGTAACTAATCCTATCCTAAGTACCCTACTTATTAAAACAGTTACAATGAAATATATCTATCAAATTTAGCTCTGATCTGAATCTTAAAATCATTATGCATCTTGAATTAAAAGCTTGTAAAAACATGTGAAATTGACTAATTTGTCGCAGCTAAATTAAAGCACAATGTTTCACAGTAGTATAAGTAGAAGTAGGCGAAGGGCGAAGATCTTATTACAATTATATTTGAGGATACTGGTACTGATCGTGAGTACTGGTACTCGTACATTTAAGGATATCATACTTGATACCTACTTAAAAAACCAAAAGACAGAACTCGAAGAGCTTTTAAACCTTGCCATTTACTTTACGAGTTCTGTATGTAATAAGATAAGTAATTGATCGAAACCATATTTATTTGAAACCTTTACTCTTAACCCTTTAGGGCCATTAGACCATATTATTACTATTTATAGGTACTATACTACAATACTACTGTATTTTATTGTTTGAAATCCAAGATTCTGGATTTCTCTAGATTTCTCAACCGTGTCAAATTTTTTGAAGAGTGTGGGCTTTTTTGTGACATCCTGATCTCTTTTGTTTTCTAGCTTTCAGAAAGTTCACTTAAATGGGCTGTAACTTTAGCCGAAAATGAAAATGTGACATTTAAGCATAGCTTTGATCTCTATCCTGAACTTCGATTCGGAGAAAATCTCTATGCAGGTACCAATATATACAGATATGATGCATTATCGGCATAGTCTTGCAATTTGCATCTGCCTTCTCAAGTAAAGTCTTTAAATAATATGATTTTTGTTTTTTTTCAGGTTGGGGAAAAACTTACCCAATTAATTTACTAGGTTCGCTAGGTACAAAGTGGTGGTATGATGAAATTCGAATGTATGATTTTGATAATCCAGCTTTCTCTTATGAGACGAGTCATTTTACACAGGTATTAATAGCCCTCATTTATATCATATTCTATTTCTAATAATTATACGAGCGAAGCGAGCATTTATTATAATAAATGCTCGCACTTTGTCCGAACGTCTGTTTGTTCAGAAAATTACATGAAAACCGTTTGACACGAAAGTTGCCCTTTGACCTTAAAACTTGGGGTAATTTGTGATGTTTTCAAACTTTGCTTGTACAATTTATAATTAATTAAAGATTAATTAATTAAATCCTAGTGAATGCGAAATATTTACACAACTATCAACAAACATATATTAGGTACCTACTTTTATTCAAAAATGTTCCTTTCTTATCAGTTTATGAGTGCCTGTTACCTAACTTACATATTTAATAAATTGTTGAGTCCTACGTCTACTAGTAAAAAGTATGAATGTCAATCAATGATCAAAGATCAATGATACCCTCAATTTCATCAATTAATAGTTCAAAATTAGATACTCAAATTCATATCAAGATAAATAAAGAATAAGAATTATCTAGCTGTCAAAAACTGGAATTTTTCAACACATTTTTTGAGTAGGCGATCGCTGCTCTACTATGTTAGATTTATCGATTTTATTTTTTTGCAGCTTATTTGGAAGGAATCGAGAGAGCTGGGTGTTGCGTCAGTCACAAATAAATTTGGACATTCTTATTTAGTTTGCCAATATACACCACAGGGAAATATATTTGGTCAATTTAATGAAAATGTTCCAAGAATTTTATCGTCTAAAAATGAATTTGAAAATGAGACAACTACAATTATGTCCAAGTCGAATCAAATGGAATCATAAAAATATTTATTTTTCTTTAACCTTTTAACAGTATTATAATTCTAATGTTTATTTTGTACTTATTTTGTTTATTTTGTATAAAATTCTACATATGTATAACAAAGTTTATGTAGTTGGCAATTGAAATACATGTATATAATTTTTATACATATAGTAGGTATGTACTTAATATAAATTCTTAAATGTCTAACTACTATCGTAATTGTAACTACTTACAAATATTATAGTTATAGTGCCCAGTGCTTGTGAAATGAAATGAAATAGATAGGTACTTAACTTAACACTTTACTTTACTGAGATATTACATTAAAAATGAGTAAGTACACTACACTCTACTCTACTAGGTAATAGGTATGTAGTATATACCTTAAAAAAATGTAGATTTATGAATTCTAGACAATTTAATTAAGTAGGTAATAAATTGAGAGTATTGAAAATTGAAACCATTTCTTAGGAACATAATTGATAGTTAATAAAGAAATGGCAATAAAACTACATATAATTACTAATAATTGGTAATATAATAACCATACCGAATTTCCAGATCCTTTTAAATATTAATTAGATTTTGGTCTTTCTGGAATAAAAAATTATTAAATGGTTAAACAAAATATCTGATACAAATAAAATTGCTTTGTTTGTGCTAAATGCTTAGCTCGAAATCCTAAATGATAGACATTATGTATATTATTTAACTCAACTTACCAACCTGAAGTTAAGTTGTTAGATAAATCCAAATCCTCATTGTACATAGGATATTCGAAAAATAGAATTTTCTTGATGAGATCAGGAGTAATTTTGTAAATATTAGGTGGAAAAGGAATAAGTGGTGAGACACTTTTTTTGTACTCAATAAATTCAGGATTCCTACAAAAATTAAAATTATAGGTAATTAAAATATTGAAAATGAAGGCATTATCATTATCATATACATAAGTAATATGCTTCAGGTTTATAATTATTCTCTTACCTTCCAAACCTTTTATTTAATGATCTTTCAAGTGGTGGCAATCCACTAAAAAACAGTAAAATTATCATTGTGAAGACTGGAGATATTATTGACGTCCATTGGTAGGTTTTATAAGCAGGGATCCCAATAATAAATATTCCAGTGAGTAAAGTTATGTCACCAAAATAATTTGGATGCCGTGATAAGCTCCAAAGACCTAAAAAATAAAAATCGTATATTATAATAATCTGATATATAAAAGACACTTATAATACTAATAAAGTTAAATAATCATTAATTGCCTTCTTGACACCACTTTGCTTCATTTTCACGTTTAGATTTAAAAGTGAATTTTTGCCAATCTGCTATCGCTTCAACGAAAAAACCAATAGCCCATATCAATCCTCCGAAAATATCAGTGATTTCTGGAAAATTGCTAAAAAAAGAGTTTCGAAATCATTTATAAGAAATTCTATACCTAATTTAAACTCTACTGAATATTATATAATATTGTTCATTTACCTTCCTTCCAATTCCTCAATAGCATTTTCTGAATTTACAAAAATGACAGGAAGTGATACTATAATGGCCAAAATTGCTTGAGCTATCCAGAATCCCAAAAATAACAATTTATTTTCTCTAACTCCATCAAATCTCGAGTCTTTCCCTGTATTTTAGTTAAGAATATTTTTAAGTAAAAATTGAAAGATACGTTTAAATTTTAACTTTAATGATATTTTTTTACCCATTTTAAGAATCCTGTAAAATAGAAATCCGCCTAATCTGAAAGCCCATAAAGATTGACATGTCGTTATCAGAATCTGCTTTGGGTATCCTGAACCTGGATAAAAGCAATAAATCTTGTAAATATTTAAATTGATCTTATGAATAGACCTTGCTGTGCCCATGACCATCCCTGAACGATGACATGTTATATTGCAAAAATGCCTTTTCGACAAAGAACCCGCTTTGAAAACCCCTTGGCCCTTGTCAATTTTTGGTTCTATGGTGAGAATCAGAATAAGGGTATCTTTTACAACATGTCACGTAAATATGCAGAAAGGTATGTTCTCCATGTATGTATATAGCATAATATAACAAGTAATAAACACTGACCTGTCAAAATAAACGTCAACCAAGCCAAGACAATAAAGTTGAGACCAAGTGCAATATCAGTGACTTTATCAAAAGTAAAAAAAGTTGCAATTAAAAAGAATAACAGTTGGAGTCCAATAGTGACCAAAGTACAGAAAAGTAAATTGTCTGTATCAAAAAAGTAGGTCATTTTAAAGCCTCATAAAAAAGGTCAAGTCAAAATCCAAATAAAATAGAAAACAAAAATAACCTTTTACAAATTACAAAATCAAAAATTACAAAAAAAAAACACACAAAAATGACAAAATGTCACAAAACAAGTATTTTTCGAACAAAGAAATTGATTTACCGCTGCTTTACAGCGAGATACCTAGGTATGGGTATTTTGAGAATTTTCGAAATCATCAATCAATACAATATCATATTATTTATTATTATTTATAAATTATAAATATCATTATCATTATCAATTTTCAATTTCAATTGTCAGTATCAAAATTACCTAAGTCTTAATCTTAATGTTAAGCTTATATGGTAAGCAGGCTTAATTAGTTGATTGAAGTTGATAATTGAATTGAAATTTGAAATTGAAATTGTACAATTGTACGTCGACATCGAATTAGAATTAGAAATTAGATACAGGACAGGTTTTTGATTTCGATTTGATTTTGATACTAGAATTTTAATAAAGATTGAATCCATTATTTTATATTCCATATTATCCATAAAATTACTAATTTATTATATTATATTTTATGTTATGCTATAAATCATTCAATAATTATCATTATCGTACAAATGATTTAATAGATTATGTATTTATATACTGACCAAGTATGCATTACACATTTGTTTGGTTTATGATTCGAGATATTGAAGCTGTATGACACATCACTAACACCACAGCCAACACAAAATTATGAAATAGATTTTAAACCTATTTCATTCAGTTTAAGGAAAATAGATAAAAAGTACCCTACCCTACCTATAAAAATAAAATACTGGTTTATAAATAATATGTTAGGTATATCTTTAAACAAATAACGGAAATGCACAATATTTAAAAGGAATAATAATAAAATAATATTTGTAATGTAGTGCCTTTAGTTTAGGTTTAGATATGCGTTAGGAATAAGAAAGAGTCCCCTCCCCCCTACTTATTTAGATATGTTAAATAAATCATAAAACTACTCTGTATTTTGAGTTTCATTCATTTCTCTGATTCATTTTAATTTTAATCTGGGGAAATTCTTACATAATATAAGATAATATTATTGTAAGAAATCACATAGTAAAATTTAATTGTTTCTCAAGTTTTCATCGTAAGGTATCAAACAAAGAAATATTATTTGATACCTGCATAATAAATTAGGTAAATTCATAACAGAAAGTGTATATCTAACATTCCCACAAAATACTTATACATATAAAGCTTACTATATTTCAAAACAAAAATCCACGATTTTAAATTATTCTTAAAAATCATGGTTAAAATTGAAATTTCAATTGATTCCGAGGATCCAAAAACGAAGAAATGTTTCAAAATTTCTAGTCTGGTCATTTTAGCAATCGTTTTATTATCAGTAATCATATTCGTTATATACAAATCGATCTCATCTTCTAGCCGTCAGGTATGCATATTTAACTTTAGTCTTTTTTATTATCTACAGTAAAACGTCTATATAAGCACCTACAGTACTTACATGCAGAAAAAAATATCCTGTTGCCTGTTGATGTAGAACTTAAAATTAAGAGTTTAAAAACCTAAATTGAAGTTCTATTCCGTATTTCGCATTTCATGGGTCATTTCACAAGTCAATTCTTAAGTACCCTACTTTATAGAGAAGTTTTAGTTGTGTATTTTTAGATATCAAGTTAAATCTAATCTATTGTCTGTGTTTTTATTTCAGTTTAGCGAGTGGGAAATTCAAATTCTAAGAGATCATAATGAGTATCGTGCTTTGCATGGTGTATTACCATTGGTTTTAAATAAATCTGTAAGATACTCGTATGCTATCCATTATAGCTCGGAAATCGGAAAAGTTTTCAAAAGAATATCTGTTTTTGGATGAAATGAAACACAGTTGTTTTTTTAACCTGAAATTTTTATAGGTTTAGCTGGAGATGACCAAGTCCAATATATTCTTAAACAAATTTCAGGTCAAAGACACTGGTTTATCAAAAAAGGCCATCTAAATTTCTAAATTTTTCAAAATTTTTCCTAATCTACCATAAAATAAGAGCAAAAAGTATAAAATTTTGATTTTATAAGCTTTCAGAAATAAGTCAAAAATGGTCTGATAGTCTGCTTCAAACAAACCAATGGGATCACAATTATGCAGTAATTAAGCCTTTGAAATTAGGCGAAAATTTGTATACTCAATGGACGAATGAAAAGATTCCACCTAAAGTGAATTCAAGTGCCGCAACATCTGGATGGTATAATGAAATTGAGGACTGGGATTTCGATCTTGGGGATAGGAAATTAACCTCGAAAGATAAAATGATAGGTGAATATTAATTAATCTACATAAATTAAGCATAAAATATCATATTACCTATTAAATTAGGTCATTTTACACAAATGGTTTGGAAATCTACAACTGATGTAGGATGTGCATTTTCGATTGGGAAAATTTCGAAAGATTTGACAAGAACAGGTAAAAATAATTCCTAAGAAAAGTCTCTTTATAAGATAAGTTAGATACAGTGGATTCCTCTATGACGATCTTTCGATCTTGTCTGAATTGTCTATGAGAAATATAGGAAATTTATTAATAAAAAAACCATCCAGTGCCTTAAGGCTCGTTATAGAGGTGTTTCACTTTTATTGTATTTCAATTCAAACTAAATAATCCTATTTTTGTTTAGTTATTGCTTGTAATTATTATCCTGGAGGAAATTATCCAAGTCTTTACAAAAGTCAAGTTCCAAGGCCACCCTTCAAATCTCATTAAATTTAAAACTTTCCTTCAAAAAAATCTGTGATACCTACTTATATTATTAATAAAGCAAAATATCGGCCTAGGAAAACCCGACTTCAATCTGGATTTTCATAAAGATGCAGATATTTATCAATTAATTTGCCAAATTCGGTTTACCCTGGACTTAATTGCTCTTCTACAGAGCAATTACCTTATATGAATAAGGCAATTTTAAAATGAATGAATATTTATAAAAAATAGAAAAGCATTTTGAAAAGTAGGTAATTGAAATAAGAATAGATACATTGATAACTTTTATTCAGTAAACATATTTGCAAGCGTTATTAATTATTATATATTCTAGTAGGATTAGGATAGTTAAGAATTACATAACTATAGTACGACTATTCACTGTCACAATGGTTTCATTTTAATTAATACAAATATCACTGTAAAATATAAGTAGGGTTTAAAGTTAGTTATTAGGGTCAATTTTTTCTTTGTTAGTTTGTCCATCAGGCCCGAGTACTCCAGGTCCTAGAGCAGGTGGATGAGATTTTGTACTATATTTTTTCCTTGATGATTTGAGTGATGCGGGCACTGACAAAATCCCACCTCGATCATTTACCGCCTTTCTCAGACTCAAACTCATTCTTGAAGCTCTTTTAGCTGATCCTGAATCTGAAATAATAAAAAGATACAAGATCAAAATCACATTGTACAAAACTGCATAAAATCAAACTTTAAAAATCTAAAATTCTTAAAATATCCCAATGTAAGGTAACAGAACTTAATGATATGAAAATACAAAAGACAGAAGCCAAGAGCCGAAGGCTATTTTATTATCATTTCAAAGACCACGGAATTTGTCCCAAAATGCGGTCAAAATAATCATAATATATAGAATATTCAAATCCAGCCAATTCGACGTAAAGTAAGATTCCAAACTCTATTTTCTAAAAGATTTCGACATCACAAGATCAAAAAACCTATTGATATCAGTTATCAGTATTAAAAAATTCGTTCTCGAGTTTTCTAAAGACATTTGTCAAGGACCAGGGGTACAGAAAGATCTATCTGTTCATTGCAAGTGATAAATCTGATCTTACAAACTTGTACCTAATTTAGATTGTTTAAATCAAAATACGAGTAATTACCTAAAACAGCCGTTTTTCGTGATATTTCACTTTTGATACTAGCAGTTTCTGATGTACTATATTTATTTTTCAATAATTCCTCCAGCTCTTTCTCCTTGGCCATCCTCGCCAAAATTTCTTCATCTTCCTTCATCATTTGCTGTTGAAACTTGTCCATGAATAGAATCTGACTGGATGTTTGACTCTTGCTTTTCTTCCCCTCGACATGACAAGGATTTGACCTTTGACTTTTCAAACTGTCATAATCACTTCCACTATTTCTACTGAAAATACTACTACGAGTATATCTACTCTGACCAGTTCTTTTCCTCCATTGTAATTGTGAGAGATTTTCAAGTGATTCATACATTTGAGAATAGCTTTTATCATCGACTTCAGACACAAGATCATTTTGATAATATGGCAGGTACAAATCTTCAATCTTCTGGATATCTCCATCTTTATCTCCAGATTGAACTCGATTTTTCAAAATTAAATCTAACATTTCGAAATCTCTGAATTTCGGATGCAATCTCACGAATGGTAATTCACCCCTTGATGCTTTCCATTTTATAAGAGATGGGATATCACGATTTCTAATGGATCCTACAAGTCGAGGTTCTTCACGAAGACCTGTAGCAAGTCCTGATTCAGCCCAGGATAATTCATGAATATTTTTCATAGTTTCGAGATGATCCTCTGGTTTTGTTTCCTCTGGTTTTTTAAGCTTTTGAAGATTTTTGAAATCAGTAAAATGATCGTAAGAATTGAGAAAACACTCTTCAGCTTCGAGATATTGACCTTGGGACAAGAGTACTGAACCTATGCATCTCAAGGCATCAGCTTCTAAATCGATTAGATGAGTCTTTGAGGAAATTTCTCTTTGCTGGGTAAAACAATCTAGTCCATTTATTATCTCTCCACGTCTAAATTTTTGAGAACTTGAGTTAATTTAAATATTTTTAAAGATACCTATAAATAGAATTAAGATAAAAGATTATGTTTTTTTTCGAACCCGATATAACATAATCCAAGCTGGTTTAGAGCGATAGCCTCAGTTATCTAAAAGTCAAAAAGGTTTAGGTTTTTAAGAACAAGAAAATCTAAAGGAATATTTTTATACCCTACTGATCTAATCTTATGGTTAGAATATTTACCTAATTAAAAGTGTACTTACTGATATTTGTGATTCGATCAACATTTTTTATGTTTAATTCTAATAGGGGTACTTTGATAGGATTCTTTGATTTCAAAAAATAGAAAATTTTCAAGTACCTATCTAAACCATTTACTCGTATAAGATTAATAAAGGATATTTAAAGCTAAAGTACTTACCCGATCTCCAGTTATTTCACAATTTATGAAAAGATTATTAAAAGATTCCATGGCCTCCTCACAATGATTACTTTTCTCAAGTATAAGCCCGTGTCTCAATAGAGCTGAATTAATCGCCACAGAATATTTGACTGAAATATATTTTTTAAACTCATTTAAATACAGAGCACTCTAACATTACTATTATAATACCCTATGACCTTTTAGGTCATAGGGTACTTATTTAAACAATGTAATTTCTAACCTTCATGAGCAAGTTGTAGAGCCTTATTCGAAAATTTTATGGCCTTTTCAAAATTCTTCGCTCTGAATGCTAGAGTGAACAAAAAATCTTGTTCCAAAAGTGAAGCCACGTAGTACACTGATACGAAAGAACTGTCAATCAATTCTAATTCTAAAAATTTCGAAAAAAACATAATTTTAATTTAAAGTATTTCACAATTGACAAACTACTCTCTACCATGTCTTAATCCATGAAAAGTGATAGGTTTTTTAATCCAAATCTGAAAAAGTTTTTGTGGAAATTGCCAATCTTTATCTTTCGAGATTCTCCGAGATTTTTTAAGTAAGGTAATCGCGTGCTGAATTTCTCTATCTGTAAAAATTAGTCAAAATATGTCATAAATTGATTCTTTAGTTAATTTTAATAAACCTTCTAGATGCTTTTGAGATTCTTCTTCTTTTATAATGTGGGCAAAAATAATGTAGATTTCAGCCGAGAAACGATCCCAATCATCAATTTTGCGATGTATATTTCCTGAAAATAGTTTTAAAAAATTTAGCTAATTTAACTAATTCAGCTCTAAAATGATAAAAGCTTCAATTTCTAAAGTTTGATTGTTAAATTGAGGTCACGATTGGATATTTCAAAGCTAAAAGTTAAGGAACTAACCTTCCATTATGGCAAGACAAGTTTCATAAAAATATTTGACCAGAATGGGATCAGCTTTATCTTTGAGTAATTTCTCGGCCAGTGTTTTCCTCACATGAACTACTCCAAGTATATCACCTTAATAAATACAAACAATTAGTCAATTATAATTTTTTCATATCATTAATCATTATACTGTATTTTAAAAGGATTATCATCAATTAGTCAATATAATACAGGATCTTGTATGAATATTAATAAGTTTAATTTATTAAAATATTGTCCAATTTACCTTCCATTTTAGAAGTCTCAGCTTTCAGCAGAGCTTCAACAATTTCCAAAAATCTTTCAGTATTTTGAGAAAAATTTGATGATCCACCGCTCATTTTCTCCACTTTTTGAAGCTTGACAATTTCATCAACAACATCCAAATGACCTGTGCTCATCATTTGATTCATTAGATATACATGGTGTGGATACTTACGCCTAAAAAATAATAATAATGTAATAAAATTCTGAAATTTAAAAAAATTATGAATTACTCGACAATTTGATCATTATTCAAAATTGGGAGTCTTCCAGCGAGCTCTTTTTTACGCTTTTGAAACCAAACATCGGCTTCTTGAGCATGTCGAGGTCTGTATGAAAGTTTGGCTGGTGGAATTCGATAATTGAGATTAGATTTAACTTTCATATTTCGACTTTGACTTCGACTTGGTTTTGGTTTACAGTCAGTCATTGGGAAATCAAACAATGAGTCGTTGAGTGACATCATTGATGTCATTGATGGATGCTTTGAATTTCCAGACATTTTGCACTTTTTTTAGCTTATTGACCAAAATTCTGACCTAAAACGAATCTTTTGAAAATAGTTTCTTAGGAAGGATTAGTGAAATATTGACATAGAAACTTATGGAAATGCTATAATTCATTTCTAGTATTCTATAGCCAAATATTTATTATCAATTCTATCCACTTGCCTTTTAGCTTACTACATATCTATATTTAAATAGTTCTTATTCAATGTTTTAAAATTAATACACAGATAGTATAGGGTACTTAATATTAATACTCGTACTTATATAAGTAGGTTCTTGACCTTTCTAACATACACGCAATGATATAAACGTAGAATTTTGAAAAATATTGGAAAATAATCGAAATTTTTTTCGATTTCAGATTTCAGATCCAAATTCGATCCAAAAATGTTGAGATTCTTCACGTTCAAATTTTTCGAAAAAGTTTTTAAAATGCCGTAATTTTGACTTTGTAATTAAAATTTCAATAAAGCAACACTCTACCAATAGCATAGGTAGTAATCTATAAACCTATCAGCTATATATACGATAGTAGAGTACCCTTATACGTATATGATGTAAGAAATAAAGGATAGTTTTTAGATAATATCAAATGATTTATTTAAATATTAAATGATTTACAATTTAGATATCTATAATAATGTAATGTATGTAGGTAATTTATAATCTCAACTTGAGAAATTTTTCCAGTCAAAATATTTTTAATTAAAGCTTTGTCTACTTTAAATACTAAATAACTTAACCTAATTAATAAATCTAAATTAGTACTTTAACTAATTAAGTACAAAATATGCATAAAATGTATAGAAATCATGAAAAATTTGAAACTTTCAAAATACTAATGTAAATAAAGAGTTCTTTGGTATGCTTGCTAAAATTGAAGATTTGAAAATTCTTCATTTATAAAATCCAAAAATATAAAATCATATTGCAAAAAGATTAGAGATATGTTAAATATTATTTTTTTAAATTTTGATATGTTTTATGCTTTCATACTTTAAATATTTTATCTTACAAATCAAAATGATCTTGTATCTTATATTTATAACTACTTGTAAATGTTAATACTTATGTTAATTGGCACAAAATAACCTTAATTATATTTTTTTTACAAAATTTTAGTGTAATAATTAGACTATTTCTCAATACTGATTGAACTCTTAAAATAATGTCAAACTTAGGATTTTAGAATGTTTTTTTCGAAATGTATTTACAATTTACTATACATAATATGGTACTTAGTTAATTTATATGAATTTTTTTGGAAGATTAAAATTACATAAAATCTCATCTAAAAATTGAATAAAAATACGTTTAAAATCCGACTTGCATTTTTGCACTATATTCTAAGGTATATACAATATTTACACATTTATGCTCAAATACTATTTGTACAAAAATGATTGAACATTTTATCTACAATATAATATATAATACTTGTCTTTACATACGATATTTATACGTACTTAATTAGTAATTTAATTATCTGCCTATTTACAAAATTACAATTTAATAATATTTTACATTAAAATTTTACAATCTTATTCTAAAATCTATGTAAATAATTGTAATTTTTTGTTGAGTTCCGGATATCTTGATATGGCCGATTAATAATGATTCGATTTATGCGTGTTTGAACCATAAGCAACTTCTCAGTGCTAAAAAAATGCAAAAAAATTCAAATTAATTTTTAAAATAAATGAAATAATATAGATACTTTAGACTAATTTCGATAGAGTATGCACAGCTAAATAAGCTCTGAAATATCCGATTTTGTCATCAATTTCACTATATTTACTTGTAAAATTGACCCTAAATTCCATATTTTAGAGCAAATAAATGGACCAAAGTAGGCTCTGAAATCTTATTTTTTCAAAAAAAAATTGAAATTTGTGAAATAGAATGTAACAGTGAACAGACCAAATAGCTTTGAAATTATACTTTCCTAAACGATTTCCAAGTAATTCCAAGTCTAAATTTCCCTATGTATATAGATTTTCGAAAGATTTTGGAAGATTTCATATAATTTTAGAAAATTTTGGAAAATTGTGTCTTACGTGATGTTGTTGTAGAATTAAAAAGTGGAGCAGCAGGGTTGTTTGGGATTGGTGACATCTGGTTATGTGTTGGATAAAGATTATTATTTAAATTAGTGTTCGTATTTCCATAAGGGATTGAATTATTTGGCGAGTTATTTGAGGTGTAGGATGATCTATTTTGACTTTGTGGTGAGGATGAGGTTGAATTATTTGGGCACTGGATCGAATTGTTGGTGGTTTGATGACCATTATGAAGTCTGGATTGTTGACCTACACCTTGACCCTGACCTCCACTGCTACTGTTATACTCCTCTAGAAGAAAAAACCTGATGGTAATAACACACATTCAATGTCATACTAATAATTAGGGAATCATAATTAAGGTAATTTTTTTCAATTTAAAATTCAAAAAACATTTTTTACTCATATCATATTTTAAAATATTAATAACGATGTTTGATATATATATACATAACTTAAAAATGCAAATATTTTGGAAAATTCCATATTCAATTCAGCTCAGAAAACAACATTTTAAACTAAAACTTGGTTTTTAGAAATGAACCAATGATTGCCCTTATGTATTTTTTGTTTTATATCTCAAAATTTTAAAAGTATCTTGAATTTTAGAAAAAGAGACTCAAATTATTTTTTTTTGTTAAGCTAATTTGTATTTAATTTATCAAAATAGTTAATTACCGTCGTTCCACTGATTATTTCCGGTTTCCAGTCCTGTTGTATATGCATTAAATCCAGTCATATTGTTGGGTACGGCAGGGCTACATATATCAAAATTATTATTAAAAAGCTACTCATCGATAGATTTAAAAATAATTACCTTCGAGGGGCTGTAAGGGATAATTGATTGTTTCTGGGCATTGAATAAAGGGCTTCCGCTAAATCTGCTGCTCTTTTGAGGATTATTTCTTTCGGTAACTTTTCAGGGTCCCCTAAAAAACACAAATAAATTTTAATTGCTTATCCTCCTTTATACTGAAATAGCTACGAAATAGCTTACCAGGATGTCTTGGAATTAATTTTTGTAATCGTTGAAATCCATAATCGATTGTTGGTTCATTTAGAGCTATGCCAGAGCCAGCGATAGGTAAAAAAATAAAATCAAATTATCATAAAATAAATCTAGTTTGATAAGTTTTAAAATTTTTATTTAGATAACTTACAGACATAGACAAAACGACCAGGAGCTCCTTTACAAAATTGTTTTGACTTGTAGGACAATGTGACTTCGACTACACCTGAAAATTTGAGTAGCTTTAGTTATAAAGGAGTTTTTTTGTAATTAATTTAACTAGAATTCGTATTTAGTTACCTGGAATATGTCGAGGAGGTGTTTGAACACGAATTGCATGAGAAGTAATTAACTAAAATATAAGAAATAGTAGTTAAAAAAACATGATTTTTGTGATTTTAATTATTGAGGTACCTCAGACCAGACTAGCATGGATCCAAAAACGACTTGTAGACCATCAAAAAAATTGTCACCAATGATAATTACGGTGGCTCCACCACTTGTCCACCCCTCTGACGGACTTATAGCTTTTATACATGGAGTCTGGGCTGGAACTGGATACCCTTAAGGGAACAAATTGAATATTAGTCTCAAGAAAAGAATCCAAATAATTCTATCATAGCTTAGCCCTGACTTATCAGTATTCAAAAATGATCAAAAAATTACTTAATCTAAATCTATAAGATTTCACAATTAAAATCAGAGATAGGAACATTCAATGTCAGTGCATATTACAGTTATTTAGCTACCATTTCCTAATCGGAATTTTTATACATAACATGTACCTAAAGTAAAAAAATGTATAGTTTGATTATTTTTAGCATTATAAATACATACACCAAGATTATAGAAAATACATACATTATTAAGATTTTTCGATTTCTAAGAACCCTTTTAAGTGTATGTATTTATTTTTTGAAAAGTAGGGGTAAGAAAAAAGACAACCCTGCCTGCCTTTTTTGGCTGTAGGGTTATTTTGTGGATTTTCTGACGAATCGGAGGGTTTGAGGAAATTCGAGGGTGGAAACTGAAGATCAAAATAAAATACATACAGAATAGGTATAGGAAATAAGTTGAAATTTAAAATACACTACAGTTCAATTTACTAAACCTACAGATTTCAAATAGACAATAGACGAGCTGTAATATGTAAGTAAGTATATACTGCCTGTGTAGGTACAATATATTCTATAGGGTAGCTTGATTTTAAAGGAAATTAAATTTGTATTTTTTTGCTCTCTGGCTGACTTTTTACACCCGGGTAGATAATTGGAAATTGAGAAGTAATTTTAAATACTCGAGTGTATTTTCATTACACACTTATTGGAGCCTTAATGGGCCAATTGGCCCTTTAGAATACTAATTTGAACTACTACAATCATCTAGTATCAATATATCAATAAATACAAGTATCCGTATAAGGATAAGTTTAAATTTAGTTTAGAAATCAAATGGATTATAACGGAGTTTACTGTAGGTTACTTTAGGTAAGCGTCGATTAATTTTGAATCCTACAACAAAATTACATTGATAAAAGATCAATAAAATTGATGAAATATAAAGTTTTAATTTCTTTAAAGATTGCAAATTCAAAATATTTCATAATGATAATGATAATGACATCATAATGATATAAAGTCAAAATATTTCAAGAATTTCTAGATTTTGATCAAGTTCATTTGTCAAGCCCTAAAACATGCGGCATTTATGCAAACACATGTTCCTCAAGCCTAAGATCACTGTTTTAATATTCACCTACCTGTGACTCATAGGGTACAGGTAAATATCTTTATAAGGTACTTACTCGATAAAAGTCTAATCTACCTAAAGAAAAGTACCCTGTATTATTATACTTTGTTGGTTGTATGTAGCTGTATCTTATTCATTAATTAAGTTTTAATTTACGTATTCGTAGGTAAGTACTAGATATATATACAAATAAAAATCTTTTTGAATCAAAATTTAGATAAAAGAATCTTATTAAAGTTAAAATGCTTAATCAAAAGTGTCAAAATGTCAAAAATTGTGAATAATATACTACCTATATGATTTATGATTAATAAGTAAACTTATGAACAGTCTTAATAACTAAGATAATTGAAAAAGGCAATTGATACAACGTACTTTGTAACTATTTGTAATATTTTCAATTAGGATCTTGCTTACGTTTGAATTGTAAATCGTAGGAACTTTTTAGATACAGATTGGAATATTTAAAATCCTACTAAAAATTTATACTTGTAAATACCTATAGAATTCTACATAAGCTATTTCTGGCCATTTTCAAAATGCCTATTCAACTTGCAACTCATCTCTTTCTCGGATCACTTTTATTTTCATTTCCCCCTACCTCGACTTTATTACTTACAAGTTCGACTACTTGGACTTTGCCGATTGCATAAGAATGGTATAGTATCAGTATATGCTGAGAGTACTTTTATAAACCATGGTAAACCATGGTAGTAGTATATGTAAGGTATTTATAAAATATAAAATATAGGGAAATTTTATAAGGCTTCTAGTACAAATGGGGGAAATCCCCGAAGAGCACCGAAAAGGCGGGCTCACGGGAATTCCAGCACATCGATTTGTCTCTCGAGGGTTTCGAAAACCCTCCGTTGAGAATTCCCTCACTAGCAGCCATTTACCAGTACTTGTACTATACCTACTTCTCTATCTAAAAAAACTGATAGAAATATCCTAATACATAACCTAGGTAAGTATATTTTATATCAAACTCAACTAGTCTTGAACTAGGTATCCTTTATACTTATACACACATTTATTTTACATTTTACTAGACTAAATCGGCCTAATACACTACTCAAGAGTTACAAGAAAAAAATACTTGAACTGATTATGGACTGGCTAAAAGTATCTTGAAATCTTGTACCTACTCTGTTCTGTAGTACCTACAAGTAAATTTGCATTAGTATTAAAATCATACTTGTATTAAATGAAAAGTTCCAAATACTGATATATTGGAAGTACCCTACTTATAAAATTTGAATTGACTTGAATGCTCCTTAGATAAGTTTGATACTACTTTACCTAATTATAATCAATTTAATGAATCAATGTAATTCACCATGAATATGCTTTTAAATAATAGTTGTATATTTTATGGACTTGCTTAAAGTCTTTGGTGTGATAATTAGCAATCAGATTTCTTTCCATGATTTTTACATATAACTTATAGAATACTTGCACATATTGTATATACACATGTAGGTAGGTGCTAATAAGTAAAAATTTTGATTGGTTTTTTGCTTACCTTCAGAAGGGTCAAGTCTTTTGGCTCTCCTCCCATGCTTCGAATTGTTGTGTACAAACATATTATCGGATATGGCGAGTAGTGGACCTTCGACACCCACCTGACTCGATATTACGACCTATATACCAATAAAAAATTAATAAAAAATTAATAAAAAATTAATAAAAAATTATACCTCGTAAATGAAAAGCTTTTTGAGGCACAGAAAAGCGATTTTATAATAATTTTAGATTTCAACTTTTAATGATATTTAAAAGTATCGAAAAAATGCTTGAATAAATGAAATTGAATAAAGTGTCATAAAACCTGAAAACTCCATTCCATGCCAAATTTTAGCAAATAAGGCACTGTTTTAAATGATTTTTTACAAAAATTTAAATATATAAGGCTTAAAAGGCATCTTATATTATGTAGCCTTAAGGGTCTTATTAAAAAGCTGTTCATATTTGTATTCAATTTCATTTTTTACATCATGTTTTCCGAGTGGAAATCCCTGGTATTAATATTAATTCGAATGTAATTTGAAAAGGAAATATTTTTTCAATCTCGTCGATTCTTCTGATACAACAATGTATCCTATAGATTTAGCCACATTGTTATTATTTTTTGAGGGGAATTTATTTTTATTTTGTGGACACGTGCTCGGCTGATTACAACCGGATTAACTCATAAGCCAGCCTTGTTAACATTAACATTTGCTTTATATTATTTTACTACTGTACTTGGTATAATATAACATTGTATTTTGTACATTAAATATACCTAGGTATGTATTTAGTAAATATAAAAGTAATATTGAATTTGAAGGACGGGTAATAGAAAAGGATAACAGATATTCTGATTGCCTGCATTAATTCCTATTGATTGAATTTACGAGTATAAGCCCAGTGCTTTATAAACCCAAATTTCAAATTTGAATTAGCTTCTGGAATAAGTACTAGCACATAGTAGTATTAGTACTTGCCTAAGTATTTATATAGACCCCCTACAGACAGACTATGTAGAGATAATAAATAGATATACGAGATCAAATCTGTTGAATACTTTTGCATATTTTACATTTTAAACCGCAAGTCAAGTTTAGGAAAAAAGCCCCTTTTTAAAATTCAAAATATTCTTCTTTTATAGATTTTGGACTTTAAACTTAATATCTTTAGCTGACTATTCTTGAGAATTTTGCCAAAATTTTTGATCTTTCAAGATAAGTAAAATATGATTTGTAATGGGATCAGATTAGAGTTTTATGAATTAAAATTTAGTTAAAAATTATGAATTTAAAAAAATTATAATTATCAAAAATAGCATTTTTAAACTATTGAAATTATATTTTTACAAAATTTAAGTAAAATAATGAAAATTTATTAAGCCAAAACCCAATTTTAGATTATATAATCTCAAGATTTTCTATTTTATATACATACTCCTACATTTTTGATTTTAAAAACTCAAAATTTTGCTAAAATTCTTTAGTAATTCACCCAGCTGAGCTTTTGTAAAATTAGCAATTTTTTCATTTTTATAAACATTTAAAATCATGCCTAATTATGAGTTTTATGCATTTTAGGTAGATTGATGGGCTTTATTTGAATACTTAAAACTGGACATTTAAATTCTTTTGGGTAATTTTGACCAAATTTTGGACTTCTTGTGGTCTTTAGAAATATTTTTGTCATATTGTCAATTGAAAATAATACCCTTAATATTTATATTTACCGTATAATGGGAGGAATGTGCTACGAACTGATCCCGTGGGATTTTTCACAAAATTCTAAATAGTTACTTAGCCTAGGAATTCTCATTCTCAAGTCAAAACATTTACTCAAAAAAAACCCATGTTATGTAGTGATTCTATACTATGTATATACCTAAGGATAAGTAGTATAGAAACCAAACTAATAAATAGACATATGGTTCAACTAAAGAATTGTTAAACTTAAGGCACCTAATTACTACTAATTTCAAACTCACTTCGTCAACTTGTCTCAAACACCATAAATCCAAACATAAACTTTTTCTTTCCTCATATTTTCTATACCTACTATACCTACATACATAAGGTACTTACTACTTTTCAAGTACAAAAGTCCCATTCACAAATTCACAAATGTCAATACAACCAAAACCAAAAAAGCACCTTTAGCTCGCATTTACAAAATATTTCTTACTAATTAGAATTTAAAATACGTCTTTTCAAGCAAAAAATTTGCAAAAAATAACTTGATAAAAGTCTTAATTTTAATATGCAATTAGAACCAAAAAAAATTCTGAAAATTGAATAAAAACATCGACATATATTTGGAAATTTCCATAATATTCTATTTGTAAGAGTCCTACTATCAGTAGTACTTTAATTAATTAATTTTATAAAACATTTTGTATAGTTAGTGTAATGGCTAGTGTAAAAAAGGCACTTACTTTTTATATTTAAAAATATAAAAAGGCATTTTAACCTTAGTTTGATGATTGTAAACGAAATATAATGACCAAATTAAGCAGAAATCTGCGAGTAATTCTTAATTTAAAAAAAATAATCGATTTAAAATCAAGTATTTTATAACCATATTGCTAAAATTAGATTCTTTAAGAGCTTTAAGTCCTAGTTTCGTACGAAATTGTCATAATTTTTCCATTTATTTAGCCTAAAAACTTGTACTGGGTACTTATATAGGTATTCTGGTACATTTTTCCTTATGTAGGTATAAATTTTTCAATTCTCATTGATTTCTACTACTATAATGTTCCAGAAGATGACAAGTTTGTGTTTGGCATTTTTAAAGGAAGTGGAAGTGTTTGCATTCGCACCTAATTCATCAAATCAAGTCCTTAACCCAGAAGTACTCGTAGAACTTATACAGAATATGTAGGATTCTTAATATTTTTTATATTTCCCTACAAGAACAAGGAGATTTCAAGTGCATAAGGAAGTTGTACATATCTACGAGTAGTAAAAGTATATTTTGAGTAACAAGTGAAACAAATTAAAGGAATCTAGCATTTGTAGTAGGTATAAGTATTAGGTATAGAAAAAATATCATATTTCAGAACCGAAACCAAAACCAAACACTTTACTTCAAATATTTCAAACTTGTTTCAACTTTTCAAAAAATCTCAAGTTTAAAGCTTTGAACATTGTACTTACTATGTATAAGTTTTGTAGGATACTTGTAGGTAATATTTTATTTTATTTTAAAAGTAAATGAAATTTTAAGCTTATTTCATTCAACATTAAATTCTTCCGCATCTCCGGAAATTCACTTTTTGCTCTTGTTTCACTTAAATACACATTATAAATTAACAGACTTCACCATAATAATGTACTCTTGACTTCTAGGTATATTTCTAGATATATTTTTGAGCATTTTTGAAAATTGTTTATTCCACCATGGTGTAAATACAAGTATGGATACCTACTTTCAAAGTTATTTTGGAAAATAAAAATAAATACCTAAGTAGAGTAAAGAATTTTTCTCATTTGTATTTGGAAATATTTGAGTTTAAAGGCTAGTCTAGTAATTAATCAAGTCAGATGAGAATGAAATTTAATCAAAATTTGCAAATTTTTGAATTCAGAGGTATCTAGAAGTCTGAGTTTATTCGAAAAATTACTAAAAAATATGACAAATTGGTGCTTTTCTGACCGGTTTTTACTTTAATAAGCCAATTCAAGCTTTCTAATGCGTAATTTGAATAAAATTAGAATTGAATTTGGTCCTATCTATTTGAATTTGTACAATCCTTGGGTTTTATAAATTTCAAAAAATTTTGTAAAGTTAATTATTTCATTTTTTGTATTCTATCAGATGGATAGATAGATCTAGTCAAATGAAATAAGGTTTAGTTAATATTTAATAAGATAATTTCCTACTGCTGAAATGACATTTTAACACAAAAGTGGTCCAACTGTAGGACTAATAGTAAGCCTCTCATAAGCTTATGGGATTATGGGAAACGTCAACTTCAATATAAAAGATTAGCTCCATTAGCAAAACCCTCATAAACCCTCAAAAACCTCAGTTTTACTACTAGTAGTTACTACTATGCAAAATAGACCAAATGCACTTCACTTACATATAAGCATCTTTAAAGCATATTTATGCAAAAATGCATTATAAAAAGAAAAAAATTGAGAAAATTTCAAAATACCTGAAATCTCCTCATATCTCTGAAATCCAAAAAAACCAAAATTAAAATCTATACTTTACATTTTAGCTAAGGATAATGAAATAAATAATGACTTTCTACAAAAAAAAATAACAAAATGTTAATTCATTAAAATTTAATACATTGATTAATACATTTATTATAGTCAAAAAGCAAAATCTCTCAAAAGTTTCAAAAGTTCCAAAAAAATTCCAAAAGTTTTCCATTTTCAATTTTTTGCAAAAAAAAACTTTAAATGAAAACTTTTGGTTCAAATTTTGCAAACTTGAATCAAATTCTCTGATTTCTTTAATATTTAGAAATTTTCTGACTATTTGATGTAATATTGCCAAGCTGAGATTTTGGTTTTTGACCATAAAATATTATAAATTGACTATATACCTTGGATTTCCAGCATTTTTCAAACAATTCTGGTTACATTTGAGGAAGAACTTGAGGAAAAATCTGAAACAAAAAAAAAGATACTTATCAATTACCATTACAGAATGCATTAGGTATTTATAAAATTTTGAAATTAAATATTAGCACATATGGGCCCTTTACAAAGATAGGGTCCCTTTTGTTCTTTTGCACCCACAAACTTTTTGATATCAAATCTGTAAAATCTACCCAGATTGTAAATGATAAGGGCACCTGCTACTATCATCATATTTATTTGAATTGCAATTCAAATACCTATCTCACTCGTATATAAACATGCTTTATTTTATACTTTTTGGAGTTCATTATTTATTTGAAAAGGTATGTACATACTAGTATGTACTATGAACAAAGGGCTTGATTTCGATATTCAACAGAGCATTTGATTTTATACTATGTACTACGAGTAGTACCTATATAAATTTATAAAATTATACTTGGGTATAATTTTAAATGTGTCCTGCGGTTATACAATAATGCTTATAGCTAAGTTTATCCTATATTATAAGTATTATGGTCCATATGGACCCTTTATTTTTATTTTATTTGCTCTTTGCAAAGCCTGAGGAACCCTTAAGACTCAAACCAGCCGTGACGAGACCCTACATATACTACTACTGTTAAGGCCCTTATACACTCATATTTACCAGTGAATTGATGGACAAACAGGGGTAATAAGTATATTATATACAAAATATTTGCTTAAACTTGTACCACTACTACTTAGGTATAAATAACCCTTTGCTTTGTTGATCAAAAGTTCGAATCAAATTCATAAATTATAAATTATGCACATATGCATTGATCGTTTTTTTGCACAAAAAAATTCTTACAATTTTTGTCAATATGCATTTCGAATCCATTTCAATTTGAAGTACTTACTGGGCCAGATGTCCACAATGTTTGTTTAATTAGCTGAACTATCAAATTATCTTTTCAGATTTTTTTTTGAAAAATTGCAAGAAATCTCTTATCCTATCAATACAAACTGTGTAGGACTTAATACAGATATAGGTACTTAATTCTTGAAAAAAGCCTTCAAATTTTGAAAAATCAGAGCTAGAATTCAAATTCTAGACATCAAACTCTTATAAATAACAGAAATTTTGCTTTAATATGCAAAAATTGTCAGAAAATTGATCAAAAAAAAAAGCTATTAGAACATGAAAATATATAGAAAGTATAAAATTTTGAGAATATTTAGAATGTCAGATGCCAGTTTATGCCCTTAAGGATGTTAAATAGTAATCTTTTAAGTTCATCAAGTATGGAAATTTGATCTGATATTTGTCCAAATTTTCGATATTTAAGAATGAAGAGAGGGTCACAAGAAATATCGACTATTCTACAGTCGATATTTAACTACCTATTTTTTCTATGATATTTAAAGGGATTTTGTGTTCGATCACTGAGGCAATATTTTGCAATTCGAATTCGACAGACAATCTCATTATTGAGCCTTTTCAGATTCTATAACTTAAAAACATTCGCTTAAGAACATCGACTTAAAAACTTACACATTTAAACAACAACGCTTTACCAACGACTTTAGGTCATGCACACTTTACCATTCTCATTTTTACATGCACATTAGGCCATGCACAATATGACTTGCACACTTTAACTTCGACGCTTTAACATGCACACTTAACCATTCACCTTTTACCATTTTTATTTTGAAATTTGCATTTTGAAATACGTACCTGGTTCTCCATAGGTGCTTGATACTTATTACTTGGTAAGAATAGTTACTAGTCGTAAAAATGTAGAAGTTCAAAGTTCAAAGCACAAATGATTTAGTTTTGCGATCTCTGTTAGAAAATGACCGTTTTACATATTTTTTCCATCCAGAGTCGTAAGACGATGCGATGGTATGCGTTTGTCAATAAAATTACCATCAATAGTCTATAAAGTTTGGCTAGATTTTAAAAATTTAAGAGTTCAATCTTATTTTATGAGTTTGTTTTTA